>APFE030286577.1:37665-48373 GCA_000404065.3 Pinus taeda | reverse complement strand
TTGGGGTCCTCAATTTGTATAAATAAGAGGGCTTAGGGCCTCATTTCAGTTAGTAATTTTGGTTAGCCAATAGTTAGACATTTTGTATTCATTTTGTAGTCATTTTGTAGTTCGATTTTTAGGCAGTAGTTTAGCTTTGCTTTCAACACATTTTCAAGTTCTCCTTGTGGACATTTTTTGGAATGTAACATTTCTTTTGATCAATAAAGATGAATCCAGCTTTGCACCAGCTCTAAATATCTCTTAGGAGGTTGTAGCTCTTGGGGTTGGGCCCATCTCAAGCGCCCAATATCTCCTTTGTTTACTTTCATGTTTCTTTGCTGCATTCTTAGAAAAAAATCTGCTATTTAGATTTAAATCTTGTTTTGTTATTTAGGTTGTTTTCGATGAGTAAAATAGCTTTTCATGCTCAGATTTAGTTGATAGGTTGTTAATAGAAAAATATTCAAGAAAAGGGCCATCAAACATCTGTGGTTTCACCTCTCCCTCAGTGGGATCAGGAGCTGTGACTAGGATGACTTTGCTGCCCACAAAAACACTGATTTTGCTTTGTCATGCAATCACTAGTGTTTGATTTTCATGTGTAGAAGTTGGTTACAAGTTCAAACTTTCATTTTCTTAGTTGCATGAGATAAAATACATGGTTTCATTGCAGGTCACAATTCTGTTCATTCTCTTTACTGGCAGCTAGCGTATTAGGTCAACATAACTAGGTCTTTGAATTTACAAGACTTTGTTGGTTCAGATTGGAAAAACGACTTGCAGAGCACCTGTACCACTTCTTCATCTGCTTATTCTCCCTCAGCACCATCCACTCCACCCTCTACTTAGAATTCTTGCCTCACGTTTGCCATTTGCTCCCAAAACCCTACCTTTTTGTGTAATCATTGTTTCAGCCTTCTTTGATCCAAGTCAGCATTCTACACCTTCTCACCACTCCATACACCAGTCCCTGGGTCACTCCAGGCCCCTATCCTACCTCCATATCCATTCATGCATCTTTCCTCACTCACCCATCCTCTAAAATCCAATTTTTAAACATCTTGTAGAAATTTCTGAACATCCTGTAGAAATCTCTGAACATCCTGTAGAACCCCTGCAGACTTCCTGTAGAAGCTCACGAATGGGGTTTCTTTATAGCCAAATCTTGTGAAACTCTCAGTAAGGGTGATAGGGACCCTTAGAACCTCTTCTAACATTCCCAACCTCTTCCAAGCATCTCCTCCTTGATCCACCTCTGCACAGTCAAAAGCCAGTTAAAAGCACATGCATGATAGTTCCAACAACTTATTCAAAAATACAAAAAGATGTTTTTTTCAAATGTTACTATAGAAGTAGCTTAGACACATGCATTTTACCTTCTTAGAAGTTAATGGCATCTCTTTTAGTAGTTTGCATCCTCTTTCTTACATCAGTAGGGCTAGTTGGTAAAATTAGGGTTTGCTAGGGTTTACGTTTCCTTTCAACTTTCCAGTTTCTTTTTGCAAGTAGATTAGCCTTCTTTGAGTTAGCTTTCGTCCATCAGTTAAAAAGCTTCTTCTGAGAGCTCATAGAAGTTGGCTTAAGCTCCTAGCGGACTTGTGCCAGCTGATCAAGTGACAGCTGCAGCAAGAGCTAGTACTTGTGCATACAGCACCGTCGCTTCCAAGTTTGTTACGAACTACCGGCTGATAAAATTAAAGAAGGGAGTCCTAGGAGTTGCAACATTATTGTTGCAATACTGGGGCCCACCAGCATGATCAAGAACCCATAGGGATACCCAAGGGCATTCCTGTAAGTCTCTTGCTCTCTGACTCTGATTAGATGATGTTCTAATCGAAGTTCAATATTCAAGGAATGGAATCCTCCACGATGCTCACCCATCTACTCATCAATTTTGAGTAAGCCAAACCCAGTGGTATTCCCGACATCCAAGTCAACCGGTCTTCTTGGAAGAAATTCTCCAAGATCAAGATCCCGTTGTATAGTGCCAGACACCACCACATACAACCATGCATCCATGTGCTCATTTGTACACCAATGCACACCATGACATATCTTTGTACACCACTGGATATCACTTCTTACTAGCGTACCACCCTGTATCTTCTAGTATCTTGCATGTGCTAATGTATCTACCACTCTGCTAGTGAACCCACCATGATGTGAGTCATATCTCCTCATCTGTCTTGGTAGACTTGAGTGGCATGAATCCTCACATGTTAATGGGGATGTCACTATTATGTTGATCTTCAGTGTCTCTCGCACCCAATACATTAATGCAAGTGCATCGTATCCATATAATGTCGTACCTGGTGGCATATCAATTCCCTCCCATATGAATAACTCTAGCCTTCAACCCCACATACATATGATGTGCCAAGATGTATCCCATGGTCTTCTCATAATCCGACTGGCCACTAGTGCTAAATGGAAATCTCCTAAAGGATGTGTGCGCTCAGTTACTAGTTCAACCATCCCACCAACGTTGTAGTCATCTCGCACCTCTGGTATATGATGGAATACCCTACTCGGATCCCAGTGCCAACCTAGGCTTCTAGTATCCACTCTAATTGTGACAACTGAGCCTGGATCCTAGATGGATGTATCCTCATTTGAAATATACCTGTCTCTACATCCCATGGGTGGATAATTAGGAACATCTGGGACATACCTCTTTGCAAACTCCAGTTCATCTGGGTACTCCTTGTGCTCAACTATCACATCAGGTCCTCTATCAAATCATGTGCCCCTAATATCCTCTTGCATCATGGTCACCATACTTAATTGATTGTTTGCTATGGAGGATGAAGAGCACACATAAGTCAAGTCCATAGAAAGCTGTTCAACCCACAACTCTGAATCTTGAAGGGCCAACTGGTTACTCTTCAAGGTCTCCTGGGTAGTCTCAAGCTCATGTGTAACCCTATGAAATTCATCCTCTTTCCCTACTAGCGCATCATGGTATATCTTAGAAAGCATGATCAGGTTATCTCTATCTAAAAGGATGTGTAGGTAGTTTGATTTCATCTCTACCAATTATGAGAGTTTGAAAATATGCAAGTGAAGGCTCTCCTCCCAAACTATCGAGTGGCACTGCACTTCTCCAACAATAATCTACAACCAATTCCCATGTATAATCAAAATGCCTCATGGATCCAATAATCATATCTTCACATAGCTTCAATTTCCCTACCAAATCATGGAACTCCTAGTGACCATCATCATGCTTCGAAAAATCATGTTCCTCTATGTCATCCTTCATGCCTAACTCCTGAGAAATTGGATCAACATCCAAATATTTATCATGATTAGGTGCTAACACACATGAATCATCATAATCATCATTACTAATTTATTTTGAAGTTTTACCATATGTATTCTCATCTTGTTTATCATATTTATTAGTGATATCAATCCCATAGGATGGTTCTAATGGAATGTTAAAGGCTATTGTTTTTTCAACCTCCTTGCACACATCCTCAACATGAATAGGTGCATGCACTTCCAAGAAGTCATCCACTTCTTCAGATTTGAGCCCCTTCTTTTCCTTCCCAACAGATAAGAGTGACTTCAACCATTTCATATGCTCTAACAATATTGTTAGATTCTTTTGATATCCATGAATAACTTGCAAATGCTTCTCCATGAGTTCTTGATTTGTCTTCATCTTTCCAAAGTGGAGTGGGTTCCTTGGCTTGCTAACTTCAGAACTCATCAAAATACCATGATAGACTGCCCTTACACCCCACAACTGTACAATAGCATGCTATGGTACCACTGTAAAACTCCCCTTCGTAAACAACTTAAATTTCCCCAATGAATTTTTGAGTTTGGAGACGCTTTGGAGGTAAAATCTTAATGAGAGGTTTTAACAAATATTTTGGAGACACACTATTGTAGATGCTCTTTTCATAATTTTAATTTAAAAACACACATATAGTGACTTTTACATAATATGAGAATGCTTCATAAGAATCAAGACTGATTTATATTGAGTGGGAAATATGTTCACTGTTGATACAAATATCAAGGATAATAAATATGATCATATATAATATGATAATTAACTTAACATGAATGTACCTGGTGCATAACACAGTAGGATATCCTGGAATGTGTATTTCAGCAAGACAACTCGTTGAGTGACAATCCTCCACAAGATGTGAGCAACAATAATAAGGATAGAGAAACAACCACTTACCTTTTAAGTCTTTGTCCACTACTACAACTAGGAATACTCTGCATAAGCTCTCTTGGTAACTGATATATATATATCTACATATATATTATATATTATATATATATATAATATATATATATATATTATTATATATATATATATATATCTATATATATATATATATATATATATATTATATATATATATATATATATATATATATATATAATATATATATATATATTATATATTATATATATATATATATTATATATATATATATATATATATATATATATATTATATATATATATATATAGATGTATGTATGTGCACAGTGGCAAGAAGTCACTCAACCTCATTTTAAACCTTAATTTTAGCCTTTAAAATGATTAACCCAACTAGCATAAGCTGAGATGACTCATCACAGGAATAATGGCAATATGTCTCCTTCATATAACAAAGTAACACAACCAACAAGGCACAATGAACTCATTTTTATAACAATAAATCTTAGGCCCACATAAATGGCCCAACACGTTTAGTATTGGAGCTATAAATTTTCCTTCACATAATGAACTCATTTCCTTTTGATAGTGGTTATTTCGACCCCCAAACTAAGGAAAACTTGTCTCCTCAATAAGATAAACTCAACCAAAATAGTAGAGAGGGAGTTCGACCCTCTTTTTTCAGAGAAACTTATCCTCTATGAGCTCAAGTATGGCAACTTCGACCCACAAGAAAGTACACACCCAAAATCACTGTGAATGGTTCACTTGAGGCGTTTTTTCTTCTACAAATACTTCCTACATATAGATATGTATAGAACCAACATTAGAAGATAAAATCAACTGATAAAACCTTATACCTCCATTATCTTATGCAAATATCTTCTCCTTCGTAGTGAAATGGTGAAATCTTAGTGATTCCGCTCTCTAAACCAGCTAGGGTGTGTAGTTTCAAAACCAAAGCCCACAATGGAAGCTAGGGCTTCTCAAACCCTGGGCTCTTCTCCAAAACTCTCAAAAAACTTTTTTTTTCAAATTACAAGTGATAGAATGAGGAGAACCCTCAAATTTTCCTTTTTATAACTTAGTGACCACTTTTTCCACCATTTTACCTTTTTTCCTCCAATTAAATAATAAAACAATTTTTCCTGACTTATTGAATAAAGCAGATTTTATTAACTAATTGAAGCCACTTTTAAGCCCCGAAAATCTTAATTCACCTCCATGGTCACATTGGCCACCCAAAGCCCCTTTTCATCATCCTTCCCTATATATCTTGTTTCCCCGATTCCAATGAGCTATTACACTAAGGTGTTTCTCCAAGTAATCAACCCAAAAAAACACCTTAAGTGTAATTAATTAAAATATACCAGTTAATAACTTTGTTTTATGAAAAAAGTAAGAATGCAGCTAAACCAAGATCTAACTGTGTGAAATTGATCTCGATGATGAAAAATGGCAAGTGATCCCAGTAGCCCCTCGAAAAAATCCTCAAAACCCTCTGAGCCTACCAATAATATAATCCAATTCCCATGACCTAGATGACATAAGCTCTGGAAACTCCTCTTAATCTCATCACAAGGTAATGCAAAAATTTGGGACATTACATCCAATCCATTAGCTCATCAACATTCAAGTTATCTTCATATAATGGTATCTCCATTTTGGTCTAACAAACATCTTTGCTATCATTCTCAGTGTTTTTTATTTTGTTGATTCTTCTCCTTCCTCAGTGGATGATTCTTCCACTACTTCATTGACATCTCTTGTGTCATATCCTCTCCTCTATGTCGTATCCATGGCTTTCATTCTTCCTTGAAGGAATATTACCTTCATTTGAAAAGTTTCATTTGCTATGGGCCTCCCTCAAGTTTCTTCTCTAGCTACTTGTCATCAATCTTCCATTTTTATTCACTTGCTCTGATACCAATATTATGTCCATAGTCTCACTTGGCCCCAAATTCTCTACCTCCTAAGCGCTAAGAAGGACAATCCATAAGACCAAAACTATGGCCAACGTCGAAAACAAAATGCACTAGGCCTGTCGGCTCCCTACAACCTTTGACACATTCTTGTTTAACTTGATGGTGGTGAATCGAACCGATGTGATGATGGAGGTAATCGATCTTGCAACTACTATGGAATTGTATATCTATCAAGTCCATTAGTTGACATAAATACTTTTTTGCTCGTTGGCACTAGCAACTTTCAAAAATTCCATAATTGGTTGGTGGCAGTTATAGAAGTACAATTGACGTGAAACGTTTTGTCTGTCAGATTTGTTAACTGAAGGGACCACCTTACGCTTGTCGCCACATCACAACTTTTGAAACTTTCACATTAGGGTGATGGTGGTATGAGAAGGTTACAGTTTCCATGGAATATCTTGTTTGTGGGTATTGTTAATTGATGGAACTGCCCAATGCATATCATATTGGCTAGGAAAAGGTGTTTTAGCCAACACTTTCTAACATCTGATGGTTGATGTTGGTTAACAGGAAACGTAGATGGGAAAATATCCATCAACTGATGTGATTGTCGACGGTTGTCAGATTGACAATGCAAAGTGTTATTGTCCAACATCTTGTTAGTATCCAATGGCCTATGGCTGGTTGATAGGGAACATTGACATGAAAACCTTTGTCATTGTCAACTCATGGAACATTAAAAAAAATAGAATTTGGCAAAGTGTTTCTACAGAGCCTTTACCACAATGACTCAAACCTCATCACTCTACTCTCACCAAGTTAACCTCCAAATGAATCTAATCTAGTTTTTGACACAAACCTCACACATACACTAAGTTCTTAGGCACAATGAAGCAACAAACTTAATCTTATTTTTGGAATGGGAGGAAATTTTATAGTTACACAATTCTACACAAATTTCCTTTGTAAAATATAATCGATATTTCATTCTCTCTCTCTCTCTAATTTTATCTCTCAATTACATATGAAAACTCTCTTCATAGAGTTCTCATTCAATCCAACAACTCAATTTGTTTCTATTTTTTCTAACTTATTCTTGACTTAGCCAATTTATCCATTTGGAATAGAAATAAAATGACAGTCATCTAACTTCCTAACAATTTAGAATCCTTCTAGACTATAGATAGGAAATATTACAAATTAAATGGCTTAGGGAACCCAACTTCCCTTGGTAAACACATTAGCCCAACTCTCTTAGTAAATAAGTTTTGACCTGAGAGATAAAAATGATCTTAGCTTGTAGATTCTCTTAGACAACAATATTTTATTTCCAGTGTTCTAGCATCAAGGAAAGTGCATTCAAGGCCACTGCATGAGATAGATAATTTTTATCTTAAAAAATGATTTCATTCCAAGATAGTCAAATTTTCCAAACATTTTTAAAAGAGGCTTTCCATTGGATGAACCTTACATAATTTTTTGTGCAAAGAATCAAAAAGATTTTTCACTGATGATGGCCAAATTGCTCTTGTAGCTAAGGACTGAATAACACTATTCCAAACCTATTTTGTGAACTTACATTCAAGAATTAAATGGTGAATATTTTCTTCATAGAATAAAAAAGGCATCTAGAGGGGCCAAAAATGCCCCTCTTTAAGAGATTGTCAGCTGTAATAATTTTCCAATGGACCAAAAACCAACAAAATAAATTTATTTTGGGAACACTATTGAGATGCCAGATCTTACACCAAACCAAAGATGTGTGAATTTCTCCTCGAGGAAACGATAAATATAGGTATGTTTCTTTGATTGAATATTTTATTTGTTTCCATCCCCAGGAGTCCTCTTCATCTTGATGATTCGGGTACAACCCGAGAGCAATCCCTTAAGATTCCATGTTGATTCCTTAAGAGCATTACATATTCAATGAAAATCTCATCAAGACAACATACCCTCCTCATCCTAGCATTAAATATTAGCTAAGGAGAATTGGTTATATTGATTTTATCGTGCATGTAGGTGGAGAAGAGAATCCATTTTCCCATGTGGAGGTTGCCCCATAATACCACAATTCTAGCTATTAGTTAGTCTTCCATTAATTGGATCCAATTTATATTCTCCTTAATCATAGGGATGGTTGCTAATAGTCAACCTTATTAGATGCTCCCAACCTTGATCATATTGAAATGAGACCATATCAATTCTCGAGACCATACCATACATACTACTGAGACCAATCATACATATTGCAGAGACCATACCATACATTACAATGCAATGCCAACAATATTGCAGAGGAATGAGTGTCTAGAATATATGCAAAGAGAACAATATATAAGAGACCATAACCATAACATTGATCAGAATGAGACTATAACCATAACAATGAGAAAAACGAGACCATAACCATACATATGTCACAGATATCAATCATATTGTGGATACCACTATACTATTGTGCATATGCATATTGTTGATCGGTGGTTGTCATTGATGTCAACCCAAGCAGCACCAAGGGCTACCCCGATCTTACAAGGGAATTTTTTCTTGAAAAAACATATTATTTTGTGTCAAATATCTTCTCAATGGATACTACTCGTCGATATGTTTTCTGTGATATATGGTACGCATCCCAGTTCTTCATAGTTTGAGAGTTATTTGTGTTTGAAGTTAGTAACCCTAGTTAGTGGGCTAAAACCCTATGGGGTTGTGGCATAGCACTCATAATTGGTTGTGATCATTGAATAGTCAATAATTAATAAGAATTTTTTTCTCCTAAAATACCTCCAACTTTCACTTGTTGAGGACCCTCTCAATTCAAGACGTTCATATAAATAATGACCCTCATATCCTCCTCTTGTAGGGATTGTGTGGCTTCAAACAGGTCATTGTGGAAGTTTCTCTATAAAATTTTTTCTGCGCCGCTTCAGAAGATGAAATTAAAACCCATTTGAGCCGACATCATGATGAACCTTGTGATGGAATTTCAGATCTTGGTTCACTATAGTTACGGTGATATGATCTGAGGAATTGAGGGTTTTTGCAGACTCCTGAATTCCATGTCAAACAGGTGACGTTGGGAACATCGTCATAACTTTCTCTCTGAGAATTAGATTCAAATTTCATAAATAGTAACATAAATAGGACAAAATTTAGTTTTTTGAGTATCATTTTCAAGGCCGAAGGTCGCAACAGTGACACGTGGCACTTCGTACAAGTTTGCTCCACTGAACCAGGCTATAATCCAGTCATCGTGGGAGATTGGGCATAACACTTCCTTGAAGAATCCAATATTGATCAGACCTATGGGGTTGCAAAGAGGACTCAGAGGGCTACCATAGGACAAAATTGTTGACCCTGGAGATCCAAAATTACATAGATACAACAGATTCAATATCGAGTTCCTAGAAGGCAAGAAAAATCATGCATTCAAGGATCACTACAGTAAGGAACACACATCAACAGTCAAGGGTAAGTCTCTTACAACAAGTTATGTATGATTAAGTGTTTACATTTGAATTTTGAGGATCATCTCTGACATATGTTTTTGCAAGACAACGCAAGTATATACAGGGTCTCGGTTATATCTCTATGTCTCTATATGTCACAGTTAGTTTTGACACCACATTTCGGATGTCCTATTCTTGATACTACATGTTTGATGCTACACCAAGTCTACTAAATCTATATTATGTTGTAAGTTCATGTTACTTATATTGTCATAGTTGATAGAATGGTCTTTGTTGTTGTACTTAGAACTTGGTTCATCACAAGTCTAGGGTCTGTCATTAGTTTCTATTATGTATATCTTTAGGTCAGTTTTGGATATAGTCTTGCATATAGTCCATGCCTATATCAAGAGTGGGAGTCTTTGTCTATTGCTGCAACAAGTCAACAACAAAAGTGACAAGAACATTTCAGGTACGCATTGTAATTTTAATCTGTATTTATTCATTATTATGCACTTACATGTGTTTTGTAGGCATAGGTAAGTTGAAGGGTATTTTGTTTTTCCTTTTGAGATTGGGTTTCGCTGGGAAAATTTGCATGAAGGTAGAAGAATATTCAAGGATAGCATCAAGTGAGCATGCAAGAACCGAAGTATCAAATCAAAGGAAACATTGCAATGGGACATCCTTTAAATACATGACAACCATCCGTATATTGTGAAGAAGTGTCAAGGCCAAGAGTCATCATTGTAAAGTTGTAAAATAGTCATTTATAAAAGTGTCATCACTGGAAGAGTCATTATTGTAAAAGAATCAATCTTCCTAGAGTCAAAAAGGCATTGTTCGGAGGTATAGGAGTATCTTTTTGGATGATGTCATGGTTGGGTTGCAGGTCATAGTGTGGTTGGTTGTTTAATCAAAATCATTGTAAATCATTTTTTATCATGGATCATTGTCCCTGGTATGGGAATCCACACTCTTGTCTCATTTCAGACATTATAGGGTGGCAGGGAGGTGCTAGGCAGGTGCATGAAGTCGCCTACAGGTTGGAGCCTGTGAACTCTTCAGGGTGGTAGGTTGGTCTAGGGTGTTGGGGCATCCATGCTTTTCTAGAATGCTAGGAGTTTTTTGCTTTCATTTTAGTTGGGGCTGAAGATTAAA
>APFE030286577.1:7196-37232 GCA_000404065.3 Pinus taeda | reverse complement strand
TGTACCGAGACTATAGAGCCGAGATCACTGTGCTAAGGATTGATCATTATGCCAAGACTTATAGAGCTGAAATCACTACGTCAAGGATTGATCATTGTAGAGCGAAATACCATAGATTAATGAATAGAGTCAAGACCACTGCGCGACATTCATACGAATCTTAGAATATCCACGTGTGCAAAGAATAGTCAACAAGAATATGATGAGCCAAAAAGATTAGACACGAGCCTCAAAATACTATACAAACCACAAAGATCTTTCCCTCAATTTGATGTATAGTATGAACAAATGAGTGTGCCAATATATAGAGAATGTGATATGCAAGAAGGGCAAGCCGACTTAACCTTGTTTGGAGGGAATTAGTTTTGAATTTGAATTGAATTTGACACACACACATATATGTTTCCAAACCCTTTTATAATTAATTTCCCAAATAATTTGTTTGTTCAATTTATAATTCTTCCTTTGACTGATATAAATTTCTTTAGGGCTTAATGGGATTTCCTTGGGACCTAGGATTTCCCCTTAAGGGAAATTTATCCTGAAGCTACCCATATTTTAACACTCCCTCTCAGCTAGGGAGGAATTTCCATCTATATCATAACTTCATCTCGGATGTACATGTCACAATATATAAGAATGCAAACGAATTCATCATCATATTTGGTCTTGTCCCATAGAATAAGAATAATGCAAAATTAAAGGTAGGGGAGATCAATACTCAAACCCTACTAGTCTCAAAAACATATCCCATAACTATACCAATAAGACATCCATCTCATCATATCTCGACATAACTTTTTTCCTTTGATCATCAGCTAAACAATGGTGTATTGATAGAAGAGGAACAATCATCATATGGGAGCTTCGAATACCACCCTATCAACTTTATCATATCAGAACATCCATCTTCCACTCCATATCCAATAATCATTTTGGTCATCTAAAGAAGAATCATCATAGTCATTAAGTCATATCTCATCTCAGCTCATGTATGCCCATATCTAGTTGTTAAATGATCTCGAATCTAAAGTGGAAGAATCTGACATCATAGTGGAGCTCAAGCTACCACCCTCTATCCAAGGACTATAGGAAGAATATGAATTACCATGGAAGGTAAGGATCTAAACTATCCTATTGTTTGTCGATCTTCCCATCAAGACCCTAAAGAGTTAAGTGGTATAACACATGCATCCACTACCTTAGGAGGAGATACCCACTTACCATGTGTGGTAAGGATTAGACACAACCCAAGGCACTTGGGGAGATACACACTTACCCTACAAGGTAAGGATCAGACACACTCAAGTCACCTCTCAACCCATTGGCCACATGGGGAGGAATAATCCCAACAAGACCAATTTGTGGGTATGATGCATATTGGAGTATAATCAGTAGGGGGGATACACACTTACCATGAGGTAAGGATCAAACACACCTATTTTAACTCAACCCCAAGAGCCTTTACTGCTGCATTCCCCACCCTGGGAGCTCAATAAGGGGGAGGAGCATGCTCAATGTTCTCGATCAATCAAGACCCTTATCCAAGAGGGTCACATCCATCTATCCAAGCTGCTCTATTAAGACTAAGAACTTCACTGTTCATCAGTTGAAATGTAATGGAGCCTCATTGCTCCTCTCTACATCATGTCTCGTATGTAATGATATATGACCTCAATGTTCTTGGTCCTATCATGGAACGCAAGATTATATGTATGTTAGATCCCACTATATGTCATAGTATATCATAGTCATGCCCATCATATGCTCAAACAACTTCAAAGAGATTTCTCCATCATACTGACTTGTAGCTAGTCATGCTTGCAATAATACATGCATAATACATATCCAAACTTCAAAGAACATAATGCAAATCAATAATTCATCTAATTGTCCGCCCATCGTGGGAATCCATCAAAACTATATTTGAAGAGGGGGCTCTTTCAACTGCTTCAGTGTAAACCTCTTATGCTAAGTCTCTGCCAACAAGTTGCCTTTGACAAAGAAGTCCTTATCTTCCTTTTTTTACACTTGTAATTTCAGGTAGTGGATCATAAAAGGTTAAATCCTTCTAACACTGAATGCTAAAATGCTCTTAATCCTATCAGAAATAATTTGTTACTTTATAAAACCAAATATCAAAAGCATAACCTTAATTATGAAGAGATATCAGAGGTCATATCAGATATCCATAATTTCATATAAGCCAATCCCAAAGGATTTGCTAGAATTCATGTGGAGCCTTCTTCAATTCACAATCATTAGTCTTATATTCATGTTCCTCAAAGTCCTCCATTAGAGAAATATTGAGGTCTAAAATGGTCCTCAAAACAAAAATGTACAACCAAAATCATCTTTATAAGAACCAATAGGATTCAAAGTGATGATGTCAACCATGGGGGATGATTCACCATTTTTGGAGTAAAAATTAAAAAGATTAAAAAATAAAAATAAAAAATAAAAAATAATTTTTTAAACTCGTATTTTCAACTTATCTCCCTATGGTTTTACTAAAATTTCAATGGGAGCACTCATTCGATGCGATATTTAATTCCTCATTCAATGAGTATCCATGTTTCATAATTTTGATGGACCCTGCTACATGAAAAGTGAGAAAGACATGAAAATACATTATTGTATTTCTCTTTTTCGTGTAGTAGGGTCCATCGAAAGTATGCAAAATGGGTATTCCTTGTATGAGGAATTAAATTCCACATCCAACGAGATCTCCCACTCAAAATTTGAGTAAAACAATAGGGAGATAAGTTGAAAAAGTAGTTTTTTCTTTTTTCACTTTAAAATTTGATGATGTAATCTAATCTTATCTTATAATATTCCATAGCAGGGTCGTTTTAAACCTCAAAATTTCTCTAATGTAAATATGTTTTTTCTTCACTTCAGGCAACATGAGCTAGGATCTCATATTAGTCTTCTTTCTTTGAAATCATATCAAAATTTGAACCATAGTGCGGAAGCATCAGACACCGCTATATTTCAGATATCAAGAATAGTCCTTTCGTGAAGGACATGTCACTCTTAGCATAATATCAGATTATTGTACTCAATTTAATCCCTTTGAATAAGAGGTTTTTTCAATCATAGTTATCAACCAAGGAGACTGCAACTCTTCCTTCTAGGTCTTGAGCTCTTGTCCTATTAATATGTCATTCAAATCATGGAATGGATTTGCATGCTTCTCAATCTTGACATAGGTGACTTGGTCCTCACTTTCTTCTAAAGTACCTGTTGATCCCAGAAAAGAGTAAGAGTATTAAGAACACAATAAATAAACATAATAAAGTGTACCTCATCATTCTTCTTTGTATGTAGGAATGTCTCCTACATTATCCTGCTTCAGCTCCCTCTTGAAGTTTCCCACACCAGCTCCTTCTGGAGCTTGCTCCTCCGGTACTACTATTTATCTTGATGATCCTCAAGATGGATCACATCTTCGTCTAACAGATAAAATTCTCATGCAGGAAGAATCACCAATAATAGAAAGGAATAATGAAACAAAGAAATAATATATGACATAAGGTACTTATCTTCTCTAAGAGATAACTCTTCCTGGAATGCTCCTCATCATGATGATCTTTGAGAAGGATCAACTTCCTCATTTAAGAAGTTAGTAAAAGAAGAATTCAAATATTTGTGTAGGAATATTAAACAATAGTCCAAAAATGACAAATGTAAACAAGAGTAGTGTCATAATAATAACATAAGCCTTGAGAATACTTATCGAGGTGTGAAGGAATCTATTAGCTCACTCTGGATATGACCTCCAAGAGTCACCATTGTGCATCAATCATATGCTATTGACAAAAGAGGTGCATCTTCTGGAGCACCACCTGAATCCCTTTTCATTCTTCGGTAGTCAAGTCCAACCATCAATGTATATAATGATTACTGAATCTATTACATACCCCTCTCCTAAGGTTTCTCTAAGTATGTCAAGAGCTTGTATTAACTGAATAATTCTGAACCATACAATGACCACTCTTAGGGTTTCTTCAAACCCTAGCTTTCTTTTAGGTCTCCACCATTTTCACTTTCTTTCATCATCGATGTCTTTACAAGGGTGATCTCAATGAATTTTATTTAGCCCAACTCTAATACCATGTTAATTTTCTAAGGGTTATATTGTTCTTTGCTTTAGATAATTGCATTTACAAATTTAATCATATTTTTCCATATTTCATTCACCCCATCACAACATAACTTCATTAGCAATGATGTAGAAAGAACAATAACGTCAACAATGAAGCAGAACAATAAAAGGAACGTCAAAAGAAAAGCAAATAGAGACACCATGATTTGGTCAGAAACTAGGGAAAAACCCCACAAGGGGGAAAACCAAAAATTCAATTGTTCTTCTTCTATTAGATATTCATCAATTTTTAGATGAGATAAAAAATACATCCATAGTAATATATATCATCACATCAGGTCTCCTAGGGCCACCCCAATTCAGTTCACAACTTCAATTGTGAACTGACTTCCAATAATCAAATGAGTCCAACAAGGCTTTTGCCATATCACTATTTCATAAGTTGTTAGGTAACCACTGGGCCGTGTGATCCAAGCACTGAACCATGTGAGTTGGATCACTTAGCAGGCCACCCAGGGCTACCCTGGGCTATGTGAACCACTGTCACTCATCCATCCTGGGCCATACGAACCAATGTCACCGGACCACCCTAAGCCATGCGAACCACTTTCACCGGGTCACCTTGGGCCATGCGAACCACTATCACTAGGACACCCTGGGCCAAGCGAACCACTATGGCTGAGCTACACTAGGCCATGCGAACCACTATCACCGAGTCACCTTGGGCATGTAAACCTCTATCACCAGGCCACCCTGGGCCATGCAAACCACTATCACTAGGCCATCCTGGGCCATGTGAACCGCTGTCGCTAGCAACCCTGGGTTATACAAACCACTATCAAAAGGCCACCCTAGGCCATGCAAACCACTATCACTTGGTCGTTCTGTACATAAGCAAGACATAGATATCTATGTTAGAGATTGTAACCAAGAGCAAGACTATGTTCAACCATATAGATACCATGCCCAATCATAGTGAAACAAGGGTGAGATCATATCCATCATAGTGAAACAAGACCATATCTATTCTTCAGACCTATAATACATACTATTGAGACCAATCATACATACTGCATAGGCTGTACCATACATTATAGTGCGACGCCAACAAGATTGTAGAGGAACGAGTGCCGAGACAATACACAGATATAAACCATATATATCAGAAACCATAACCATAACATTAATCAGAACGAGACCATAACCATAACGTCAAGTAGAAGGAGACCATAACCATACATATCTTGTATAGGTCAATGATTATGTGTATACCATTGTGCTAATGTGCATACGTATACCACTGTACCAGAACTATAGAGCCAAGATCACTATGCCATGTATCAATCACTGTGATGAGACTTATAGAGCTGAGATCATCGTGCCAAGGACTAATCACTATAGAGTGACATAACATACATTAATGAACAGAGTTGAGACCACTATGTGTCATTCATACAAATCTCAAAGAATCCACGTGCACAAAGAATAATCAATAAGAATATGATGAGCCACAAAGAGTAGACATGAGCCTCAAAGGATTATACAAACCACATAGATTGTTCCCTCAAGTTGATGTATTGTATGAACAAATGAGTGTGCCAATATATAGAGAATGTGATACACAAGAAGGGAACGTGACTTAACTTTGTTTGGAGGTGTTGATCTAGATTGTCATTGATGTCAATATGACAATATTCTAGGATACTAAATGATGATCTGAAGCCAAGGAGAAGTAGAGTAGATTTGTGAAGAAACAGGAGCAAGAAGCCAAGGAGAAAAGCCGTCAGGGAAGCCATTGGGAAGATATTGGAAGCCATCGTAAGTCATAAACAGAGTTATCGAAGCAATGTATCAGACGTCATAGGAGTGAAGAGAAGCCATAGGAGCGACAAGCCAAGACAAAGCAGATCTATCGCATGTGCCAAAAGTAAGAGCCATATCAGATATATTGCATGAAATATCGGAAGGAGCAAAGAGGAACACATCAGCGGAGGTGCATAAATAATGTTAATGGAGGAGTTAACATGGAATATCAGAGTAGAGAATATCAGAGTAGAGCAGAGCTATCAGAGCGGAGAATATCAAAGCAGAGCAGAGCTATCAGAGTAGATAAGATAAGATAAGATAATTTTATTAATGTCCAACAAATGACCATAATAGGTCAATGGGACTGTCGGTTACAATGATTACATCATGCCAAGCTGATGGACCAAATGGCCCCCTTTAATATTTATTTTTAAAGAGTAGAAAATACATCTATAACCTAAGTAAATGTAAATGTAGAAGCTAGAATCTCTCGGCTTCAAAACAAAGCACTGCAATGAAGCAGAGAAGGAGAAGGAGAAAAAAGGAGTCTCCTTTCTAGTTCCTACTCCTAACATCCGAGGTCAAGAGAAGAAAACTGAGAGAAGCTTGTCAAAGTCTACTGTCCTGTGGGCATACTAGGTTGTCGCTGTTGCACCTGGAGGTTCTAGGGTGCGTCCCAAGGGTGGATCCAAGCCTGGAGTGCTGGTGCAGTCTGGTGGGTCGCGCCCCTTGAGACTGCACTGATCTGGTCTCAATGTCTGTGGGCCAGTCAATGGTTCTTTTGGTGCCTCGCGCTGATGGTAGCACCTTAAATAAATCCATGATCTTCTGTGTGGTGTCTAATCTAGTGGGGGCAGAAGAAAATGGGCCTGAAATCTGAAGGCCTCTTGGAGATAAAGTGTAAGGCATCTCAAATCAACATATTTGAGGACACTGGTCAAAGTCTGAGAAGACCTGAAGAGACAATGGAAACAACCTCGAATCTTGTAATAAGCAGGGCATCCGAAGATGAAGTGTGTCTCTGTCTCTATCTCCTGTAAGTGGCAGAGTTGGAAAATCTTACCTGCCCTATCGATGTGGTGATCTGTCTCCACCTGGAGTCTGTGAGACCCAACTCTGAGCTGCCTGAGGGGGATTCTAAGGGCATGCGTCCAATGCTTGAATGTGTACTGGGGTCTGATGATGAGCCCATACGTGATCTCTAGACAATGCTCCGCGTACAAGGCCATTTTTGGACGACACCCATTGGGAGGATTGGTCCATGTAGTATGAATGTATCGTTTGTAGATATCCTCCTTAATGATTTTATTCAGGTCTTGTTGATTGGGAAGGAGGTTGCCTGGAGAATTCAGAGAGTACTGGAAAGGAGGGAGATGTTCAATCTAGATTCCTGAAGCCTCCAGAAGCTTTTTCACACCAGTGTACCAATATTTGGATTGGCCTGTCTGCATATGGGCGATGTTCTCCGAGAAGAAATATTCTAAATATGGGTATCTATCTCAACCCTTCCTCGTGTCTTCCAGGTCTCAAAGCCTGTGCAGGAGTGACACTAACTTGAATATCACCTGTAGGCAAAAAGGTTGAGCCCCGAACTCTGCTAGAATGATGTGCTGAGGAATTGTCTGCTTGCACCTAATGAATTGGCACAAAAGGAGGGTTTGGACCTGCTCCGCTGAAGCCCAATCTAACTCTAGGAGAAAGGGACCCCAAATATCTGAGTTGTAAAGTACTGTGGGGCGAATCAAAGTGTTCATGATGCTCATTTTGGATGAGATGTCCTGGAAATGGTGCCGGAAACACTGCCTCTCCAGAAGGGCTAGGGAGCCATACCCTTTGTTGATCCGAGGCTGAAGCGAGGCCCTGAAAACTAAACTCCCAAATATGTATAGGTGCTGACAATATTGATCTCTTCTCCTTTAAATAGGAAGTGGAAGTCTGAGGGTCTCTTGACTCAATTGAAGATAGTCACTTTGGTTTTACCCAAGCTCACAGTTAGTGCCTTCGGTCACAAAAAACTGTGAGAGCATCCAGCTGTCTCTGAAGGACTTCTTGGCAGGAGGCAATAAGGGCAGTATCATTTGCAAAGAGGAGGATGGAAATCAGGACCTGGTGAAGAAGACACCCATCTATCTCCTGGATATGCTCTTGGAGAAAGAACTCAAGCTCATCGATATAGATCTCAAATAAAGTAGGAGAAAGGGGGCATCCTTGCTTGAATCCAATGGTGCTTCAAATGAAATATGACATTCCTCCGACTGTGCGAAGATGGCCAACGATGGCCTCATAGAGGCGCATGATAGCTGTTAGGAGAGTCGAGGAGATGCCAATCTCTCTTAGTCTCTGGAAAATGTCTTCCCTCGGGGCTGAGTCAAAGGCCTTCCGAAAGTCTACAAAATAACAATACACTTTAGAGGATCTATGCCTAGCCTCCTTGATCATTGCACAAAGAGTAAGGATGTGGTTGATCATCTGGTGGTCTAGGCGGAATCCTGCTTAGCCCTTGGCCCTGAGTTGTCTCTCCTCAAGGAAATGGGAGATTGTCTTGTGGAGTGTTGTATCATATAGCTTGGAGAATGTGTGCCCAACCATGATTGTCTTGTAGTTGTTGGGGTCAGAAGTAGGCCCTAACTTGTGGGTCAAGTAGATAATGTGGTGTGACCAACCATCTGGAAATCCATCCTGAACCACCTGGTTGAAAAGGTCTACCAGATATCCTACTAGGGGGTGAAGTCCATGCTTGAAGAATTCTGCCTGCAAGCCTTCTTCATCTACTGCCCTACTGTTATTCATTGTCCATATTGCCTCTCTGATATCTTTGTCGGAGAAAAGGTGGCAGGAGGTGGGGGGGAAGTAACCTGAATCAGAGGTTGCCCAGGAATTTCATACAACTAGGAGGTGTGAGAGAACATTGAGGCAGGATTAAGGTCGGCTAGGGTAGGTGAGCATCGGGAAAGGATTGTCCCCCAAAAATCTTTAGGGGAGTGAAGGAGGAGAGTAGAAAGAACCTGTTTCCTATGGGAAATGGAAAGGTGCTTCTTGTGGCGAAGAAGGTGACAGTAGGCTGAACAGAGGTCAAGGTATGTTGGTAAGGAGTTTCAGAATGTGTGTTGGAGGTCCTGATGCATAGACTTACATTCCTAGTCATACCATTTATTCATAGGGAAATTTCCCGATTTACGGGAGGTGGTGGCGGTACGAGTAGAATGGGGGAAGGATTGGAGCACAACTTCCCAGATTGCATATGAGAGGCATTGGTATTTTTCCTTGGTAGAGCTGAGAGAGGCGAATTGGGACTTCAATGAGAGTGTCTATTTGAGGATAGAGGAGAAGAGATCAGGGTCACCCTAGTCAAATCAGAAGGTGGTCCTGGGAGGGCTACGGGGAAGAGTAGGAGATGGATTCAGGAGGTCAAACTACAGAGACAGTGAGAGAAGTGCATGATTTGCGAGAGGGATGGGGGTGATCGAGAAATTTTTGATGTAAGGGAGGAGATCTGGATATGCAATAGTGTAGTCAACCACACTTGCCCCACCTCCAAATGGTTTGTAGGTAAAGAAATGCGAGGATGGGAAACATGGTAGGTCATTGAGAATTACCAGCTCATGAGATTCTCCCAATTGTAGCAGATATCTCCCATAGGCTGTGGTGGGTCCCAAGCGATCCTTGAAGTTCTGGTGCATGGCGATCGTGGTCGGGTCAATCTCCCGAGTGCAAAATATATCCTTTGTCCGGTCGTGCATAGGAGTCTGGAGCTCTTTGTTCTGGGCATTGAAGTCCCTTGTGAGAAAGACATCCCCTACTACCGAAAACCTGGTGATGTCAGAGTACAGGATTGTAAAAGGGTCTCCATCTGAGCTATTGTGAATAGCATAGGAAGACAAGATAGGTGGCAAGTAACAAACTAGAGAGTGGTGAATAGAGAATATCAGAGAAGAGAAGAGTTATTGGAGCAGTACCGGAAGAGAGGGGGTAGGAAAGTACAAACTTCCTTGATTGTGGCTGAAGTCCCGCACTCGATCCTAGTCGTCGATCTAATAACCAACCCTCAGATCACGGTCAACTACGGGGGTTAAGGTCGGCTGTAATCCATGTGCTAGTTGAAGTCCCGCAAATTGTCAATTGCGATATGTAATACGGAGGAAGTAATAAACCATGGGAACCCTTTCAATAGTATATAATATCAGCATAAATCATATCGACAGTTTCTATTATGTGCCACTACCCAAAACCCCCAATGTAATATGTACTGTGGACCTGAAACATGTTATGGCAACAACCCTATACAATATCGCATCCATTGCATGGAAAATATTGAAGCTGTTGTTACGCTAAAATCCCCGATTGCGATATAATACATGGACCCAAATAGTTTATGGTAACATCCCTAATGCAATATCACATCCACCCATTGGAACTTTCATATCACAATTCATAAAAGGAATTCCACTTGAAAACTACGATTGCGATAGCATTACGGACCCGCTACACCATTATAGCATGGCTTAAGAAAATATCGCATCCATTGAATCACAAAGTTCAAAAGGGTTGACACTGCCGAACTGCTCATTGCGATAAGTCCCGTGAACCTGACTGCCGATTGTGATATAAGTTGTGGACCTGATATAGTTATCAAAAGAAGTTTATTGGAATATCACATCTGTCAGAAATAGGGGAATCGACAATGTTATATTGTAAAGCCAAAAGGGTTGCGATTGCGGAAGTTTTCGAAAGTTGTGATTTCAAATTAAGGTAGTGATGTGGCATGTGGGACCTCCCTATTGGTATAGCCTCTCCTATGAAATCCTATGTACATATTGATTTTATTGTATAAACATTAAAAAGGGGCCTCTCTAACATAATTTTAATATGCAACACTTTTGTAATTCGGTCTCTCTCCCAAATGAACGTGTTTTTTTGAGTATTGGTGAGCTCGAAAAGACAGAGGAAGCCAAAGATTGGGAAGTCAAAGATCAAGCGAAGCGAGAAAGGTTGAGTGAGCGTAGAGGAAGCCAAAGATCAAGTGAGCGAAAAAGGAAGCCAAAGTTCAGGGCGTATCAGGCATCTATAACAGAGAACAAGGAAAAGTCTACAATGAGAAAAACTAGAAGAAATAGAGTATGACGTAGGTCCAACAGAACAAAAAAATAAAAAGGTTGAAGGTCCTGCAGGATAGAAGGAGGCTGAAGGTCCAGCAAGACAGAAGGAAGCCGAATGGCTAGCGGAAGACGAAGATTTGTTTTACCTCGGACCAGCCAAGTAAGATTTCATCAGTGATCAATTGAAGGGAGCAATAGGCAACACCAGCGTTGAAGTATTTATAAGTATGTACTTTGGAAGTAAGATACCACGACAATCACTTCTAAAGCAGTTATTGCGACAATAAAAACAGAGGTTTGAAAAAAGATAATTGTTTCTATGCATACATTGAGGCTTAGCCCATATATCTTGTTGGAAAGCTTAAAAAAATATTGGAAACATTATTGGAGATCATGATGCCTATTTTAAATCATCATGAGGTAACTTTGCAGACTATGTGTGGACAGTATGAAGAGTTGTGAAGACTCCTTCATATGAATATAGCTTGTCATTGATGATGTAGCATGGAGACTACAGTGAATATGTAGATTGACATAATTCAATGAAGAAGATTTGGGAGCATAGAATGACCACCAAACATACCTTGACAAGATAGGGTTGGATCCCTTGGGGTTGGTGCCTCAAAATTGGAAGGATTAGTGTCCCTGGAGTTGGTGCTCCTAAATCCAAGGTTGGTGCCTTGACAAGACAGGGCTGGTGCCCTGGAGGTTGGAGCCTCACAAAAAGTCCAAGTTGGTGCTTGGCAATAGATTGAAACCTTATATATATTGTATCTGATTTATTGTAAATATTATATGAATAAAATCATTTATTCCTATTGTTCATTTTTGTATTCTAAATATAAATGATTTCACTGGTAAAAATAACAATTGAAAAGAAATATTGATTCACCCCCCCCCCGGGCTCAGTATTTCCAACAATTGGTATCAGAGCCAGTACCTTCATTCAAAGCCTAACAACTTGAAGGTTTATCTTTAGAACAAAAATGGCGAAGCCAAGGAAGAAAGTCTCCAATCCTCCTAAAGATGTCTCTTCCTCTACCACTAAAATAGAAGACAATCAATTTGAGAAGGCTCCATGGTTCAATGGAAACTTTAATACATGGGAAGCAAGAATGAGGAATTTCTTAGAGACTCAAGGCATTAAAATTTGGAAATCAATGATTGTTGATAGCATGATGGATGGAGAATCCAAGGAGTACAATGAAAAAGCAATGAAGGCAATCTTGAATGGGCTACCTGATTCTATAAATAACAACTTAGGAAAATGTTCGTCAGCAAAGGGTATATGGGACAAGATTCATGACCTTCACTCAAAAGGAGCATTGACCATGACCACCAGTCAAGAAGATGATGGAAACCAAGAAGGAAATCCAGAACCCATCATAGAAGCTAAAAATGAGAATGATGACATCAAGGCTAAAGAAGAGATAGAAGACGAAGAGAATGAAAAATATTTTGTAGAAGATCTCCTCACTAAATTTATGGCTGCCATGGAAGAGATTATCAGTTTGAAAAAGGAAAATGAGGAACTTAGAAGAAAGCACTAGCTGGTGACCAAGACCAAACAAGGAAGAAAGTTGACCTTGTCAAGCTTCAAGTACAAGAAAAGAATGAAGAGCTTGCCAAGCTTAAGAAGGAATTCCATCAAAGCAAAAGAAAGCATCATGAAGAAGTCATATCCATGACAAATCAATTGGATAAAGCAAGGAAATGGGAAGATACCTTGTCAAGTCAACTTGAACAAAGGAACAAGAACTTGAATAAACTTGAAGAAGAGATTGGTCAGTACAAGGTAGAGGTCCCCTCTCTCAAATCTCAACTACAAGAAGCAAGAAAGTTAGCACAAGGACCTGAGAAGACAATGGAAGCATTGGAAATCATAGAACAACAACTTGATGAAGCAGAAAAGGAGAGAAACACCATGATATGTCAACTAAAAGAAAAGGATGGAGAAATCTTCAAATTAAAATCTAACATCGACCTTCTCAAGGCCGAAACATGTAAAGCTACAAGAATCAAGGAAGAAATGGAGAATAGTCTAGCAAAAGAAAATGAAGAAATTTTCAAAATGAAGTCAGATATCATCTCCCTTAAAATAGAAGCAAATGAATCTACTCATATCAAGGAAGAAACTGAGAAACAACATGCTAAGAAGAATAATGATTGTGAAATATTGGAAGAAGAGATTGTCTCCCTCAGGAAAAAGGTTGAAGGGATGGACAAAATATTGAAGAGCTCTCAAGCCTTGGATGACATGCTTAGCCATCAAATATCCCCATTTTGATAAATCAGGTCTTGGCTATGAAGGTGAATCCTCAAGAAAGAATGATAATGCTTCAAACAAAAAGGATACAAGGAAGCCAAAAATAAATGTTGATGCTCCCAGTTCCGACAAAGGCAAGGAGAAGAGTCACGGAAAAAATGGAAGAAATCCAGCTCCAAGAAGAAATATAGATGATGTCAAGGATGCGAGAAGCAATAGTTATCATCAAAGGATCTCAAGGCAGAAAGACTTCGGAGGTACATCAAGGAAATCTCCATCTCCTAGGTACCAAAGTTTATTTCTTAGTTATTGTTATGCTTGTACAAACTTTGGACACATGGCAAAATATTGTAGGACATATCATAAAGATATATATTATGGTCCTCAACAATCTCTGAGGAACAATTTTGCAAGAAGAAGTCATGAATTCTTATTCATGAACAACATATAATGCTTCAAGTGTCATAACATTGGTCATATGGCACGTAATTGTAACTTGACTTGGGCACCTTCTCAAGCTAGAAATATGCCAGAAAAGAAAGTTACACAAGTATGGAGAAGGAAGAAAATACAATCCGAAAGACCCTTGAACTCTTCAGAAGCCAACACATGTTATTGGCCTAATCTTTGACAATATAAGCATTTGACGGGAAGAATCTACCAAAAGAGATGATTCATACAGTTAGGGGGAGCCTATGATTCTTGATCATTATCACAGAAGCTATTTGTGAAAGGGTCCTTATGAAATTCTTGATGAGCTATATTAACAATCATCCTTTGATAGAGATCATTTCTTAGGAGCACTACATTGAAGAACATGATCTCTTAACTATTCTTTGTATTGTTGTTGAAGATGTCTTTCACTTGATCACTAAGTAGAAATTGGAGGAGCAGAGAAGGTTATCTAATACTAGAGAAATAGGGCAAATAAATATGTTACTGTTATTTCAGAAGTTTATGTCTCGACTCAGAGATTTAATGTGAGAACAGGTAAATTATGGACACAAATAGAGGAAACCTTCAAACAAACAGATACATCTGGGAATGAAGCTTGAAGCAAGAGCAGTTGGTAGCATCTAACAAAATAGAGGCATTGCAAAAATATTCCAATCAGTGAAAAGAATTTAAAAGACAGTCACAGATGGGATATCAAAATCTGCTAATGGATATAACTTGCAGAGACTTTTACAAGAACACAAGGAAAAGATGGCTCATCAAAAGGACTATAGAAAGGAGAATGTTGTGCAGTTGAATATAGCTTAGTAACTTAAGGAGAAGCACAAAGATACAAAGGAATCCTGATCTGAAGAAAAATAGCAAGAAAGACACTTTCAGTGGCATTTTCTCTTGATTCGAACTATGAAGGCCTCTTAATTCTGACTGTGGAGACAACAGAATATGGATTGAAGCATAAAAACTTGGACTTCAACATTTGGTGTGTGGCTATTTGGAATCTGTGTGGAAGCATTGAAGTGGAGCATCTTTAAGCATTGTTGAAGCCACAATAAAGTTTTTTTTGGACATGAAGAAGGGATGATGTGCTAGTTGATGTTAAGAAATCAATCCTTATATCTTGAGTAAAAAGAAGAGTAGCATGACAGGGGGATTAACATACCCATGAAGATCTACTATTCATAAAGAACAAAAGAAGTTTCATAGGGGAAGCAGTATGACAGGGGGAGTCCCTGAGCACTCCTTTGCCATTGATGTCAAAGGGGGAGAGAAGAAGAATAATTCCATCAATGACAAAGGGGGAGATTGTTGATCTAGATTGTCATTGATGTCAATATGGCAATATTCTAGGATACTAATGATGATATGAAGCCAAGGAGAAGCATAGTAGATTCATGAAGAAACAGGAGCAAGAAGCCAAGGAGAAAAGCCATTAGGGAAGCCATTAGAAAGATATTGGAAGCCATCAGAAGTCATAAACAGAGCTATTGGAGCAATGCATCAAAATTCATAGGAGTGAAGAGAATCCATAGGAGTGACAAGCCAAGACAAAGCAGATCTATCGCATGTGCCAAGAGTAAGAGCCATATCAGAGATATCACATGAAATATCGGAAAGAGCAAAGAGGAACACATCGGCGGAGGTGCATAAACAGTGTTAACGGAGGAGTTAACATGGAATATCAGAGCATAGAATATCAGAGTAAAGTAAAGCTATCAGAGAAGAGAATATCAGAGCAGAGAAGAGCTATCCGAGCAGTATCGGAAGAGTGGGGGTAGGAAAGTATAGAATTTCTTGATCGTGGCTGGAATCCCACACTTGATCCTAGCCGTCGATCTAATAGTCAACCCTTAGATCACAGTCAACTGCGGGGGTTAAGGCCGATTGTAATCCATGTGCCAATTGAAGTCCCGTAAACCATAAATTCTGATATGTAATACAGAGGAAGTAATAAACCATGGGAACCCTTTCGACAATATATAATATCGGTAGAAATCATATTGACAGGTTCTATTATGTGCCACTACCCAAAAATCCCGATGCGATATGTACTATGGACCCGAAACATGTTATGGCAACAACCCTATACAATATCACATCTGTTGTGTCGCAAGTATTGAAGCTATTGTTACACTGAAATCCCCGATTGCGGTATAATACATGGACCTGAACAATTTATGGTAACAACCCTAATGCAATATCGCATCTGCCAATTGGAACTTTCATATCACAATTCATAAAAGGAATGCCACTAGAAAACTATGATTGCGATAACATTACGGACCCGCTACACCATTATAGCATGGCTTAACAAAATATCGCATCTGTTGAATCGCAAAGTTCAAAAGGGTTGACACCGTCGGACTGCCGATTGCGATATAAGTTGCAGACCCGATTTAGTTATCAAAAGAATCTTATTGGAATATCGCATTCGTCGGAAATAGGGGCATCGGCAATGTTATATCGTAAAGCCAAAGGGTTGCAATTGTGGGAGTTTCCGAAAGTTGCGATTTTGAATTAAGGTAGTGATGTGGCATGTGGGACCTCCCTGTCGGTATGACCTCTCCCATGAAATCCTCTATACATATTGAGTCTATTGTATAAACATTAAAAAGGGGCCTCTTTGATATAATTTTAATATGCAACACTTTTGTAATTCAGCCTCTCTTCCAAATGAACGTGTTTTTTTAGTATTGGTGAACTCGAAAAGACAGAGAAAGCTGAAGATCAAGCGAAGCGAAAAAGGTCGAGCAAGTGCAGAGGAAGCTGAAGATCAAGCAAGCGAAAAAGGAAGCCAAAGGTCAGGGCGTATCAGGCATCTATAATAAAGAACAAGGAAAAGTTTACAATGAGAAAAAATGGAAGAAATAGAGTATGCCATAGGTCCAACATAACAGAAAAAGAAAAAGGTTGAAGGTCCAGTAGGACAGAAGGAGGCTAAAGGTCCAACAAGACAGAAGGAAGTCGAACGACCAGCGGAAGATGAATATCTGTTTGATCTCGGACTAGTCAAGTAAGATTTCATCAGTCATCAGTTGAAGGGAGCAGTAGACAACACCAACGTTGAAGTATTTGTAAGTATGTACTTTGGAAGTAAGATACCACGGCAATCATTTCTAAAGCAATTATTGTGACAATAAAAATAGAGGCTTGAAAACAAAGAATTGTTTTTATGCATACATTGAGGCTTAGCCCAGATATCTTGTTGGAAAGCTTCAAAAAATCTTGGAAACATTATTGGAGATCACGATGCCTATTTGAAATCATCATAAGGTAACTTTGTAGACTCTATGTGGACAGTATGAAGAGTTGTGAAGACTCCTTCATATGAAGACAACTTGTCATTAATGATGTAGCATGGAGACTAAAGTGAAGTTATAGATTGACATAATTCAGTGAAGAAGATTTTGGGAGCAAAGAATGACCACCAAACATACCTTGACAAGATAGGGCTGGAGCCCTTGGGATTGGTGCCTTAGAATTGGAAGGATTGATGTCCTTGGAGTTAGTGCTCCTAAATCCAAGGTTGGTGCCTTGACATGATAGGGTTGGTGCCATGGAGGTTGGAGCCTCACAAAAAGTCCAAGTTGGTGCTTGGCAATAGATTGAAGCCTTATATATATATTGTATCTAATTTATTGTAAAGATTATATGAATAAAAGCATTTATTCCTATTGTTCATTTTTGTGTTCTAAATAGAAATGATTTAACTGGTACAAATAACAATTGAAAAGAAATACTGATTCACCCCCCCAGTATTTCCAACAAGAGGTGTCAAGCCAGGAGGTAACTTCTCAAAGCAAATTGTGTTTTTGCATTAGGGCTAAGCATAGATATATACATGGATGGAGAGACTCTTGGGCTTCATCTCCCAATGTATCTTCATATTCCAATTCTCTTTATTTTCTATTTACGCTATTTTACATGGATTTACCTAATCCCAAATATTAGGTGTCAACATTCCCTCCTTAATCTAAAGGGATGTTGGTGAGTCCAAGCATCATTCTGAACCTTTCGAACTTTTCTCTTCCAAGTGCTCTAGTGAAGATGTCTACAATTTTCTCATTTGTGGAACAATGGCATAGGCGAATTATCTTGGCCTCAACATGATGTTGAATCAGATGGTATTTTGTATTGATATGCTTTTCTTGATCATGAAACTTTGGGTTGTTGGCCAACTTTATTGTAGAAGTGTTTTCAATAATGAGAGGTTTTGAATGCACTTGTTTTTCCTGCAAATATTCCAAAATTTTCCTAGGCCACACAATTTCCTTTGTTGCTTCAGCTGCTGCCACATATTCTGCCTCAGTTGTGGAATTTGTTGGAATTGATTGCTTCCGTGACCTCCAGGAGACAACTCCAAATCCAAGACTCATAGCATAACCTGAAGTAGATACCCTAGTTTCTTTATTTCCATTGAAGTCTAAATCAGAGTATAAAATCAAGCTGAAATCGCCCACCTGTGTATACTTAAGCCAAAGTCTCGAGTTCCCTTCAAGTACTTTAGAACTCTTTTCGCAACAGACCAATGTCCCTCACAAGGATTTTTCATAAACCTGGAGTTGATTCCAACAACAAATGAAATGTCTAGTCTAGTAGTAGTCAAGTAGTTGAGACTTCCTGCAATATATCTATATTTTGTTGCATCCTCAAATTATTTTCCTTCAATAGATGTGAACTTTACGTTTTGTTCCATTAGAGTAGTGAAAGGATTACACTCGGCCATGCCAAACTTGTTCAACAGATCTCCAATGTACTTCTTGTGAGAGAGGAATATAAACTTTGAATGTTGAGTTACTTCAATACCGAGATAGTAGTGAACATACAAGGATTTTACAATCTTGCATATTTTATGTTCCTGGCCCTTCACAAGAAATCCTTCTGGTTGGGACATAAAAACATTCTCTTTCAGATCTCCATTTAAGAAATAAATTTGTACATCCATTTGATGGACTTTCCAACCGTTCTGTGCTGCCAAGGAAAATAGTGTTTGGATGGTAGCCATATTTTTTTTGGGGGAAAAGATCTCCTCATATCCAGTCCATTCCTTCCATGGAAAACATTTTTCCACAAGCATGGCTTTGTGCTTGTCAAGTGAGACATCAACTTTATACTTGTTCTTGTAGACCCACTTGTAGCCTATTGGTTTGGTTCCCAATGGAGAATCAACCAGCTTCCAAGTGTCATTCTTTATCAAGGCATCATACTCTTTTTGCATATCTTCTTTCCATTCATCATGAGAAGTGACTTCTTTAAAGGAAGTTGGTTCAAAATCTATAGAAAAATTTAGTTCACAATCATAAGAAACATCCATATCAACAAGTGAAGTAGAATCGTCTACATCACCTCCATTCTATCTTGTTGACCTTCTTGTTCGTGTCTTTCTAACCTCATCAGGATGAACACTTTCAAGTGTGTTTGTCATCCATTTTGGAGGAGCTTTATGAGATGGCCCAGGCTTCTCAGTTGTCTGAGTTCGGGTTGAACCAAGATTTAGCCTCCCAATTCTATCAATCACATCACTCAAAGTGTAATCATTGGCTAGAGCTTCATGTGGGTGAGAGAGGGCTTCAGAACAAGATTCCACAGATTGATCAAGTATAGGAATCCCACCTTCAAGATGTGGAATCTCATTATCAAACTCTTTAAAAGACTTTGCATGCCTAAATCTATCCAAGTGATTAAGTTGTCGCTAAACAACATTGTCAGTCTTGGAAGATTCAAGAAATATCACATCTCTAGATACTATAAACTTCTTATTAACTTCATCATAGAGATGGTATGCTTTAGATGTATTTGAGTACCCCAAGAAGATACACTTACGACTCCATGCACCAAGTTTTTTTCTTTGTTCCTTAGGTATCAAGGCATAATAGGTGGAACTAAATACCTTGAGATGCTTCACAGAAGGAATGTGGCCATACCATATTTCATAGGGAGTCTTGTTTCTAATAGCATTAGATGGACACCTATTCTTTATATACACAACATAGAGAATTGAATTGGCCCAAAACATCAACTTAACATTCTTGAAAAACATCATGGAATGTACCATATTCAAGATTGTCTTGTTCATTCTTTCAGCTACATCATTCTGTTGGGGATTATAAGGCACAATTGTTTGATGCTTGATCTCATGCTGGCGAAGATAGTTTTCAAATTCATTTGAAATGTATTCTTTTCCATTATCAGTGCAAATAGAGCCAATATGAGATTGTGTATCATTTTCACTTCATAGATGAAAATGATTGAATGTTTCAAAAGCATCGGATTTGTTCTTTAGTAAATAAACCCAACAAATTATGGTGTAGTCATCAATAAATGTCATCATATATTTATTTTCATTTGCAGAAGGAATAGGAATTGGGCCACATAATTATGAGTGAATAAGTTCAAGTTTTCTATGTGCTCTGGAATGTGAGTCATGAAAATACTATTTGTTGTGCTTTCCTAAGATACAAGCATCACATTGCTTAAGTTTCCTAGGAATTATTGGAAAACCAGTAACACCATTTTTCTTCAACATATGAAGGATGTCATAATTTAAGTGTCCAAATGTAACATGTCATAAAAGAATTGATGGAAACCTTCATCATAATGAGAACTGTATGAAAATTTTTGTGCACGAGCAGAGGTACCCGACAACTTCAGAACTCTTTCTTCTTTTATCCTCGTCATGACAAGTGAGTTATCTGATGCTTTTTTGACCTGGACCTTGCCATAAAATATATGAATGGAGTGTCCTTGTTGGTGGATCTGGACCAAATAAAACAAGTTTCTCCTTGGCTTTGGGAGATATAGAAGATCATGTACAAGAAATTTTGGAAGACCAGGCAGTTTGAGCCTGATGGTGCCAAGCCCTGATGGCTTGAGTTTTGACTTATCTGCAAAGTATACTGTGTCATTCAATAAATTCATCAAAACAATCTCTCCTAAAAGTCATATGGCAAGTTACTCCTAAATCAAGCAAACAATCATCTTTCCATGAAGCAAGTGAAGCATTAAATAAGTCTTGAGTTACTCCAATGTTGCAATGTGCCATAACATAGTGAGCGAATTCAGGTTATTTACCTTTCCCTTTATCATTGGTTTTACGTTTGTCTTCATTTATTTCTTGCTCAATTTTGTCCCAAGGCAACTTGCATGTGGATGCATCATGTCCATCTCTATTGCAACATATGCACTGAAGATCAAACTTTTATCCTTGGAACTATCCGCTCCCCCTACGTCTAAAATTCCTCCTTCCTCTTCCTCTTCCTCTTCAGCTACCTCTTCCTCTAGAAGAATCTTGTGCATGATTCTTCTCTCTATGTGAAGACACACAACTTCTGATTTGTTAATGAAAACTTGAAGGGGATGAACGAATTGCAAGTAAATTTTTTTATGTATTTTGAGTAATGGATCAAGTTACAAAAGACATAAAGTAATGATTTTTAAACTTAGTTAACATTCAAAACAGAGACAAAATACCATATTAGAAACACATAATAGAAAACATGATAAAGGGGTTCAACCCTCTCCTAGGCTACAACTCCCAGTCTAGATTCCAATGTTGGGCCTCTTTCATTATGCTTAAAAATATGTGTTTACATGGATTTGCAGTGCTCATAATGCAAAAGTATTGTTTCTAATGGCTCCAGAATAGTCAAAAATCCCTAGTTGGGCTCTTGTTGCACTCAAAAAAGTCAAAAATTGATTGAGTTATGCTCTAGAATAATTTCTCTATTAATTGTCCTACAATTCACACCCACTTGCTAAGTATCCTACAAATTCCGCCAATTTCAACCATGTGGAGCAACAAATTCACCTTGCACTGACGAGATTTGCGTCGGTTCGGGTGGAAAATGTCGAATACTTTAAATTCTTGGTGACCCCATGAACCGGTCAATCGAGGCCATGTGTCTTATTTAACATCGTTGATTTTAGGCCGGTTTGAACCTCTCCCGTGAATGGATTGACTGCACCTGCGAACTATGGTTGGTCGTGGAATATGGTTAACACCTATCAGTTAACATTTAAAATTTGCGCCATAATACTAACACAACCCAAGCTCCATGATTGTGGTTGCAGTGTGGTTGACCACCAGAGTTATAACCTATGTTTAAACTTGTGGTTTGGTGTTATCCCATGGGTTGGGGCCGGGGTTAACCCCGTGCCCCTGGTTGCATAGTTGTGGTCTTGTGCGGTTGGATGGACTGGGGGCCAAGGGTTAACCCCGACTCTGACTCCCAATATGAATTTTATTAAACTTTAAATAGGCATCGAAGAATATGGTTAGTAAGGAACACTTGTGGCACAATGGTGGAGCATTATGCTGCCACCTCGAAGGTCACCCATTTGATTTGCATGGAGGTCAGATGAGACCCACACCAAATTTTGCACCAACGAAGGGAGGCCACCCATTGGTTCACGTCAATTTTTTAAAACTCTAACTCGGGTTCAGAAATGGACGAGGGTTAGCTTCGGCTTTGACTCCAACTCGGTATCGACTCGGCCAATTTGATTTCAATGAATCGGTTGTTGTAAAAAATACATTAAATAATTTTTTTTTTTAATGAAAAACCATAATTTTAAATATTTTCATTCATGTTTCCAAACAGAAAGCATTAGAATATAGAGAGAAGACAACACATGATCAAAGTAGGCTTTTGAATATATCAAAATGGCACCTAATGCACTGTCTAATACATACATGATATAGAGATCAAAACAAAAACACATAACCAAGGAGGCTCTAAATGGCCTCTACAAAAAAAGTAAATTGTAAAACATCACTAGTCACCAGTACTACTGGCTACTGTTATAGAATCCAACATCTTTTGGCTCAGACTCTGAATCAGAGTCTGATAGGGATACCCATGGCTCCTCCTACTCATCACCATCTCCAACTGTAACTGTAGAAGTAGTCGCACTAGCAGGTGAGCAGTTGCACGCTCAAATAGAGGAGATATGTGCTTCCGTCGTGGCTAAGTAGCGGAAGCGCCTGCAACTAGAGGACTTGGGCCTCCACCTAGTGCAAGTAGATATGCATTCAAATAAACATTGTGCTCAACAACAACTTCAGCTAATGCCTCTGTCTGTAAATCCAAATCAATACCAAAATCCTTGCTAGAATCAAAATCCGCTAGATGACTCTCCACTACCCAATCTTATGTTGGATCAATGTCTTTCAACACAATGGGATCTGTATTAGGTTTTTTTTTCAACAATTGGTTGTGTCTTAGTCCAAGGTTGTATTGGACATAGACTAGATAATTTAACCATTTTTGTTCCAAACGGTTTCTCTTCTTTGTGAGAATCCTCTCAAAGACAGACCAATATCACACCCAATAGCACTGGAAGTTTGACTCAAAATATGGATTGCAAAATTCTGTAATTAAGGACAATGGCTACCAAATGCCTCCCACCATTGTGATGCAAAAAACATAGTTGTGTAATCAGTTATCTCAACAAATTATATCCAAATTTCAAATTATAAACATTTAATAAAGTAAGAATTTGAAAATTGAAATTGTTTGTTTACTTGGCTCATCTGCTTCCCTTACAATCTTTGCTAGGTTCTTGTGAAAGGTAGACGTGGATCTGTTGAAACAAGTGATCTATCAGTGTATCTCCAACTGATCACTCTCCTTAGGGATCATGCGGTCAATGCAGTCAATCAATCCATCTCTAACCTCCCCAGCCAAAGCATTTGTCTCTAGAGCTTTATAATGATACCTTGGGTTAAAAAAAAACCCGGCTGCATGTGTATGACGATGGAGGTGATTGTTCCATCTTTCATCAATGATTACCCAAATGGGCCCATACTTAACCACTTTATCCTTGTATGTTGCCTTTATTTTCTCCTTTTATTGATCCATAGCCTCATAAATGAAGCCCATAGCCAATCTTTCCCCATCCACCAATCGCAACACCTTAACTAGTGGCTCAACAACCTTCACAATCTCTTTTTCCTTTTTCCAAAATATTTCTTCATTAACTTTCTTTTTCACATATTTTCCATCTTGTTTGCGAGGCCATTGGCATTCATTCCATTCATCACTGGAAAACAACCCTTGCAAGTTTCTACATTGGGAAAGCATAGATTGCAATGTCAAAAAATGAGTTGCAAATCTAGTGATGACAGACCTAATAATATCCCTGCCCCCTTTGTGTTTCCTCATTAGACTCAAAATCCATGAGTGATTGTAGATATATTTTGCTATGCTTTTGGCATGCTCTATAATGTTCTTGACCCAATATATTTTTCCAATATCCTCAAGCATGAGGTCTATGCAATGTGCATCACATGGGGTCCAAAAGATGGTTTTGTGTTTTTCCTCTAACATTTTACCAGCAAGAACATAGTTAGAGGCATTTTCTGTGATGATTTGAACAATATTAGCCACCCCCACCACTTCAACAACCTCATACAAAAGCTGAAACAACAAGTGTGCATCTTTCCTATCATATGCATCAACTGATTTTAGGAACATGGTTTCCTGTGGGCAAAAGATAAGCAAGTTTATGATGGTACGATTCATTTGATTAGTACATCCATTTGACATGATGGTACATTATGTTTTTTCCCATGAGCTTTTGAAATCTTTCAAATATTCATCAATGGAGGAAACTTCTTTTCGCAAAAGATATCCCCTTAACTCATGCATTGTAGGGCCTTTTAAGCCCTTTCCATTAGCAAATATGGCATCAAACATAAGTTCATAATATGGTGAATGAGAAGCATTGAAGGGGATATCATAATCATACCACCATCTAGCTATGTAATCACAGGTAGCATCTCTCAGTTATTTCTTCCAGTGGTCATCTAAAGTGGGTTGCATATGACTTCTACTAGCTTGAGGACCATGTGCATCTGATGGAGAGGAGGGTGTGAAATAACTTTTGATATCACCCCTCTTTTTCATTTTACCCTTACCCTTTTCTTGCATAGACACCAAAGAGGGAGGAAGATAGCGAAAGGGGTTGGATGCATTAGTGCAAGGGATAGATGAAGAGCCATCATAATCAAAATTGGGGTTGGAAGCCATCATTTGTTGTATCCTCCTCTTCCTCCCAATTTCAGCCTCTATTTCTTTTTGCATAGGCTTTTCTTGCTCAAACTTCTCAAAGTTATTTAGAAACTCCTTCCTAATCTCCCTAATTTGTTTTGATGGTGCTTCGCATAGAGTAATTTGGCCTCTAATACTAGCCAAGTGTTGTTTCAACCTATGAATGCCCCGTCCACCCTCAATTTTTCTATGACAAAATTTGCAATGCATTTGATTATCAATCATTTCAGCATATGCCCAAGAAACATCTTTCACTCCAGGAGCCATTTTTGGACTTGGAAATGAAAGGAAAAAATCTGAAAATGAAAACAAAGAAAATAACATTGCTTCACTGTTCATTTCTTTTACAAAAATGACTCTTTTCAATTTCTAGATTTGTACAAAAAAAACAAGCAAAAACAGATTTTAGAAGTGAAAAAAATACCTCTAGGCACAAAGCACCTCCTCAAGGTTGCTCCAATAAACCAAAACATCAATTCCACTCCAATGGATGCCCAATAATATCCTCACTGTTTCTCCAATGATTGCCCAAGACTCCTCACTATTGCTCCAAAAACAAACTCCACAACTCTTCACAAACTCCTCACAAATTCTCACATAAATGCAATGAGATAGTTGTGAGGAAATGTGAGGGTGTTGGGTAGCTTTTATGGGCTTGGGAGAGGTAAATGGACCTCAAAAAAACCTAAAATCCATTTAGAATCCACTGAGGGTCTGTTCCCCCTGCCCTCCCCCAAAAAAAAGGTTAGGTTGGGCATGCATGGGAATAACTGGCTGAACCGACCAGTTTAACTCAGGCTCGGTCGAGTCGGCCAGTTTGTTATCGAACCTACCGTGTTAGTGACAGGCTCGCCTATTTTGGTAACAAACTGGATGTCGGCCTATTTTCTCTAACGAGCCAAACCGACTGGGAGTCTGGCTCGGTTGGCTTAGCTAATTCGGAGCCAACTTGGCCGTTTTCTAAAACACTGGCCTACATGGCCTCTTCTAACTTGACCACTTCAACAAGCCATAAACCAATAGAATTGCACCATCCATGAACCAATAAAAAGGAGACACTTGTAAAAAATCCATTGGCCAATAAAAAGACAATCACCTGCCCAATCACATGCCTAGTCAGTGTACGAGCTGCTGACTGGGCATACTGCAGCCCAACTTTCAAATTTTATTTATTTAGGAAAATGATCAAAACGTGATATCCGGAGCATACACTATTGATTTTAATTCAATCAAGTTGTGGTGGATTCAGGTCATCGAGATCTACGCTTTCACACCAGTTTCAAGCACTTTTGAACACTTTGAATTTTCAGCACTTTACTAATCCCTTGGATCATTCCTCCCAACTAGAATCTTTTGGACCTCCAAAATACTATTTTCAGTCAAAAAACAGATGAGGGTACAATTACCTCACCCTTCCCTTCTCCATCCATTTGGTTTTTCCTCTTTTTTAACCTTTGAACCACGTATGAAGGGGTTTCTCGTTCCTTCTTCTTGAAGTTCCTGTTTCTTTGTCAAGGATAGAATCTTGCTGCAATTCTTCAAGTTATTTAGTAGATAAATCTTCTGTTAAAGAAATTTGAACATTCTCTCCTATGTCTTGAATCAAAGGATACTTACCCAATTTCAAGTTCTTTTCTCTTTGAAGCCTTTATTTTCTAATTCAAATACATACTCCATTTCTAACCTAGAAGTTGTGGTCAATACAATGCTTATCATGTCTAGCCTTGCACTTGGCTTGATTCTTCACCAAATGTGGTCACCATCACCATGTACTATCATTATTCAAATCCAAAACACTAGGAGACCCATAAGAAGATGAATTATAACTAATGTTCCCTTTGTCAAATAGCTCTTGCATTTGCTTCTTGATTCCTACTTTCTCTAACACTAGCATCTTGTTCAAATCAATGTTCAAAAGTTTATCATCCTGCTACAAATGAACTCCATGTTGTTTTCCTCTTTTAAGAGGAAACACATTAGATTCTTGAAACATCTTATCATATGTATTATCAAATTCAAAAAAATGAGATTTTAACCTTACATCACATCCTTGTAAGGCTTCAAATTCATCAACATCTTTATGTTTAATCATCAACAATGTGAAATTCTGACTAGCATTTACAAACCTCTTCATTTGTCAAACATTCACTATAGATAGATTTAAAATCCTTTCTATGTTCTCTCACAAGGTACTCAATCCCATCTTTAAATAAGTGATACTTGTTCTCATGGTGATGAAAGATGGATTTCCTGCATATAAGTATGGGATTCCCAAAACAATACCACAAAGGTCAAGTAGTACCACATCAAGTTCTACCTCATCAATAAAATTTGCAGTGATGGAAAATCTAAGTATGCATTTTGGCATTATGACATACCAAACCCAAAGGATAAGGTTTAGTATGAGGAATGGTTTCCTAATTTAGTTTCTTGACATTGTCTTCTGAAATGAGGTTTGCTTTTGAACCACTATCAAACAAAGTATCTACCTTGTTATGTTTTGTGATGATTCTAATATGGAACAAATTTATTATTTCTCTTTCATTTTGAGTTTCGATGGATTTGCTTGTTAGCCTCTCTCATAAAACAATAATAAATCCAAAAATAATTTATTATCATAGGTTATAAAATTGAAATAAAATAATTATTAATTTAAGAAATTAAAATTAATAATTATTATTCTAGAATGATTAATTAATTAATGGAGACAATTAGAAATTAGTATATTGTTGTAACAGATATGACTCTCCAAATGTGTCGTATCTTAGGCTCTATTTTAGGAGATTAGTTAGCTAGTTGGTTTGAATAGCATTTTAATGTAAATGGACACTTGTTATTTTAATAAGTGATCCATAATTAGAGGTAGTTAGACATGGAGCTTATAAATAGCTCATTGCAAGAGTGTTTGGTTGTTCGGGTGTAAGCTCTTGCAAATCAATTATGTAATTATTTTTTTTGATTAATAAAATTATGTGTCTGAGGACACTTCTGCCATTATTGTGGTATCAGAGCTATATCAGCCTGTGAGGGAAATAGGAGAATAATATGACCGTGTGAGCGATTGAGTATGGTTGCTGATTAACTATGGCAAAAATTTTGAAGATTTTATCCTTTGCTTATTCCACTAGACATACCTTGTGTGGAAAGGATAGACTGAAATTAAGAACCGCTACCTCCCATCGGCGAAGTGCCTAAAGAGGTCGATCTGCAGAGAATCTGATCATTGTGATATGATGGAATTGTATTGACTGTTGAAGAGGAACATATGTTTCGGGCGACTCTTCGCCACATCCTTGCCGATTGGGAGCTCAGGACCATAAAACCCTCGGCGGTTTAAGAAAATCAGTGTTCAGCGTTATGGAAGACCGTGGATGAGATTCATTTCAGAATATACGATCAGATACGTGTTGAAGATTAGATGCTCTGAGGCTGCACGAAGTGCCATGCATGCTGCAATATAAAAGATGCTCATCTATATGGGAACCCTGATCTGGAAATTCTCACTCTTGTTATTTCATGTAATGTCAAGTGATCTATTTCTTCTGGTTTAACCTGCCGGCCTTGCATGTACTCATTGTTAACCTCTACATATTGGTAGTTGGAATTTTGTCAATATTACAGGAAACTGGGTGGTTTGGAAGGCACTGGAGAGAGTTGTCTGTAATTATAAATAGAGATTCATTTGTTGTTAATATTTGGATCTGTTGATAGCAAATCTGCTTCTTAGGTGTTCATGTAGTTGCGTCATTCATACTACGCACATGTTAAATTTTTTGCAGCTATTTTGTCAGGTCTCATTTAGAACCTTCATCTGCACCACTTCCCTTATTTTGTTATTTACCTTTGGGTTAAAATAGTTAGGAGTTTTGGCGGAGAATAGGGATAACTCCCTTAAGAACAGATATATTGCGTCCCTTTTCCATTCGAAATAGAAACCGTTCAGCATTCTCAGATCGAGTTGTCGCCAGCAGCAAAATAAGTGGAGTGAATTCTGGAGCAAACATGGCCTCATAATGAACTTGGAGAAGCTGTGAAGTCGTGGAGGTTGTTATAACACTGGATTGTATAATTTTTCCCCCGAGGAGTCAGCATAATTGTAGAGGCCTGCGTTAAACGCGGTATTTATGTTGAGTTGCATTGACCTTTATGCATACAAGCTATAGTCTGTGCTTTTCAATTCTGTTCTGGAATTTTCTGCATGTTTCAATCATCATTTTTTCTGGGCGTCTGAACTTGTGGAGGTTTTTCCCTCTGTTTCATGGGCATGGGCATCTAAATTTGTGGAGTGTTGATAAATCCAAGTTGAAAATTCATTTTTAATGGAGTTTGGACGCTAGGTAGCTACAGGAGTCTTGGTATCAAATGGCATGGATCGGCGTGTGAAATGAAATTTTCATTACATTTGCGGTTAATAAGAATATATTGTGATATTTTTTTTGGAAGCAGAAGTCGCTGGAAATCTGAAGTTTTCGCAGTCCGATTTCGCCTGTTGGTGCAAGGGTTCCAGGATTTTCAAAATCATTCATTATTGCAGAAGCCTCTTTAGGCTTCAGCTGAGGAAAGGAATCGATGTAAGCCCAAGGGGTGCCATCGTGGCCATAGATTGCAGCCAAAGAGAGGCAACTGCCATTGGACAGATTGCACAGCAAATGCTCGTCAACGTAAGTTTGCCACGACATGATGATATTGTTCGATAAAACTATGTTATTTCGTTTTTTCTCGCAAATCTCCATAGCCAAAATCCCAACATTCTCTGGATGAGATGCCATTGTCTTGACAAACTGAATGAATCTGAATTCAAAAATCCTGAGAGTGGGAAAGCAGCTAATAATACCAGGCACAAAACCCACTCTTTTGCAATCACTGCAGAATGAATGCGGGAATGAAGTGATTCGAGCTCCTTAAATAGGGGCGCCCTCCACGTGCCAAAGACCTTAGAAAAATTTACCACTTAATAACAGTCTTCTTTGGTTGCTTCTATTCAACAACGAGGTCGTTCAAGGTGTGCCTTGGATCCGTCAATTGACAGATGAAAAAGCACCAAGCTAGTCGTCCACAGTAGCCAAGAGCATACAACCTGTATGGATGGCTACCGTCGAAAAATTCGCTTCAAAGGCTCAAGCTGGGTAAGGAAAAGGTAAAGTTGTTTATTAAATTGTTTTTGGAGAGATAAGGAGTGGAATATGGTTGAGTGATATTTCAACATGTGATAATTTTTTTTTTTTTTTTGGGAGTAATAAGTGTGAAGTGGGGATT
>APFE030286566.1:9041-26397 GCA_000404065.3 Pinus taeda | reverse complement strand
TGAGACATTCTCGATCAATTCTTCTTCTTCATAGTTCAGCAGAGCAGAGTTGAGCAGAGCAGAGCTAGCAGAGCCAGCAGAGCTGAGCAGAGCAGAGCAAAGCTAGCAGAGCGGAGCAGAGTTGGGCAGAGCAGTGCAGGGCACTGATGGCCGAGATAGTACAGTCAGACTTATGGATCACCGGATGGAGTTCTCCCTAGTTGAGAGGGAGTGTTAAATTGGCAACTAGGGCCAAACTCCATGTGGGTCAGCTTATTTATGGCAGCTGATATTTTTATTGGATCCCTCTCGTTGAGAGGTGTAGGATCGATCTAAAGATCATCCGATTCGGATAAGTATTTATGGAGATATGAATTTATTTTGTTTATATAATTATTATCAAGCTGACCAGCGCTTATGTAGGCTCTAGAAGCCCAACCGACGTGTCTATTCATCATCCTCATTTTGGTATAAATAGATGAGGATTTGATGTCATCTTCATGAGTAGTCTCCTCCTCTCCACGTCTTTGGGTTTTGGTGAAGGAGAGACACAATGAAGATATTCTGACCTAAAGATGATGCCCTAACTACAACGCTGTCATGAAAAGAGAACCCTCTTCGCTGTCAAGGAAGGAGCTATATATATGTTGTCCTAAAGGGTCTCCTCTAGCCCTAGACATTGTTTCCAAGTGTGCAACATTCTCAAAGGGATAACTCTGAAATTAAGACAGCCTAGCTGCAGGAAGAGAGGGGTCTTGGACAACATGGAAGCAAGGGTCCGAAGTCTGCTACAGGAGGCCGAAGCTGAGGCAAGAGCAGATCGTTTGAGGGCTGGAATCTTGCTGTTTCAAGGGCTGACAGAGCAGGCTACTAGGCCGAGTCTTAGTAGGGTAGCACGCTATTGTTCTGAGATTGTTTGGTCACATTTTGTGGAGGCAGAAGCTACAGGAAGGCTGTTGTGCTAGGCCGTAGGCCATAGCACACAGTTAGGGACTACGTGTGGGCTATTAAGGATGGACAGTGCCCTAAGAAGGCAGCGTGGCCTGGGAGGAAGCCTTCCAAGATGGGCCGCAGTCCTTATGGGGTTGGTTTGTTGACTGTGGGGTATGTTTAGGGCTATGTAAGTGCCCTAACCAGGTCTGCAACAAACAACAGTATGCAAATATAAATGACAGCAGTACTGCTAAGCTAGCGTGGGCAGATTTGAGGGCTGTCTTGATCCCTTACATTCAGCATGGAGCAGGAGCATCTCTCCTTGCCTAGTCCGCAATTTTTGGAGGGCTGTTCGAGGACTGTTGAGAGGAGTTTAGGGCTGCAGCAGTATGCCCAAGTGCCCTAACTAGAACAGTCAGGGGCAACAAAGTGTCAAGCATATTTGGAGCAGTGATAGAGGTGCCTTGATATTGACCAGATTTCTATGGACAACTTCATATATATGGGCAGCTTGATGCATGATATCATGTGCATGGGCAGCACAATGATACATGGAGCATGGACAGCATTATGGTGAATGCAATCATAAGCATAGGCAGCTTGATGATGAATGACACCATGGAAGATGCAGCAAGATGAGCAGCATGAAGATCTAAGCAGAGCAGCATTATGATGGATAAGATCATGGACATGGACAACAACATGGTGTAGTATGTTGTAGAGCAACTAGAGGACTAGATGCAGCACGATGACAGGTATCAGTTGAAGCAGAATGTCTTCAACTGATCTCATCATGATACGAAATGATCTATGCTAGATCTAGATAAGTCAAAGTATTGACTTCTGTTGTAAATGTACTCTCTCTCTCTTTCTCTGCTGAACTTTGAAGATAAAAGAAGATTTGATCAAGGGGTTTCCCCACACATTGTGGGGTTTGTCCCTGGCTCGCGCCATATCTTGTGTCCTCTTGTCTTGGCTTGTCTTCTGCGTTTTGTATTTATGTTCTATCTGCAGTTTATCGTAATGCTGATGTGATTGCTAACTGTGAAAATTTAAATAAATTACTCTAGCATAGAACATACCTAAAATTAACACTTCTTTAGGATGATCTTATTCTAAATGAGATCCTTGCTTCAATAAATATAATATTTCCTTTCGATCTAGCCTTCCTCAGTTTTGAAGAGCTTCCACTCCTTTGATGATGTATGCGTGATGATCTCATAAGTGCTTCTCAAGTTTCAATCTTCTTCTTGCTTCATTCTTGAAGAGAATTTCAAGACTCTTCTTAGAGTATATTTCTTCATTCTAGGGTTTTGGTATGATGAAGATCTTGCTTGGTGTTATTTGAATTTCTTTGATCCTTCTTTGAAGCTCGATTCTCGTGTGTCTACTTTCTTGAATGCCACTTATGGACTTCAACACCTTAGCTTTGATACCATTTTGAGAAATCTAGGGCATGGATAGTTAAAAGATTTCTCTGCTTGATAATTGCTTGTGATATTCTTTTATTTATTAGCTTATAATATTTTCTTCGTTATGTTATTATTGGGTTATTTTCATCAAGAAAATTACCAATATGCACAATAAAATACAATTGACACAGTATGTAGGCTTGTCATCGAGGGCCAAAACCTCTCACCTCTTGAGAGGAAAATCCGATCAAAATTCCTCTTCTAGATATTCAATTGATGAGTACCAAGACCATCACAAAGACCCTTGACTATATTATCCTCCCAAAAACCTTATCACTAACTTTGATGCTCCGCCTCTTCCCTTTCTCGACTTTATTCTTGATCTTGAACTTCTCTCCTTGGCTCCTTCTAGAGAAACTTGGTCTCTATCCTTCACACTAATTCTTCTCTACTTCTAGAGAATATCTATCTCTATGATCTTGATCTCTAGCTCGGTCACCCAGAACAAGTATCCTAGAAGAATCCTTCCTTCACTGACCCCAAAAGAAACTCTCCTTCGCTAACCCTAGAATAAAATTCTCCTTCGATATGCCCAGAAGAAACTCTTCTTCACTTAGAAGAAATTCTCCTTCAATTGCCCAAAAGAAACTCCCCTTTGCTTACCCAAAAGAAAATCTACTTCATAATGTCCAGAAGAATCCTTCTTATCACTTCTTTGCACTTCTTCTTTGTGGGCTCTTCTTCTTACTTATTCTTCACCAAATGCTTGTTGAGTTGCTTTGTAACAACCCTAGTGAAAAGTTCATGTGATAAAAGTTAATAAAGGAAAAATAAGACCAAGGGTAAGGGACACGTATTCCAAGATGAATATTGGGAAAATATATCCTAGTGGGCATCACTGGATATGTGTTTTGGCTAAGGAAAATTGGCAAAGGCTAAGGCAAAGGCATTAAAAGGAAAAAAGGAATTTTGGGCACATTTATTTATGAAAATAAAGGAAACTAGGAGAAAAGTAAGGTGAAATGTCACAGGTTTCATGTGAGGAGGAAATTGAAGGAAAATAATGAAAAATGAAGAAATTAGAGGCCTAATGCATAAAAAGGCTTCTGAGGATCAATTCATGGATTTTTTTCAAGTTCAAGTTTGGAGCTCTCTCATTATTATCTCTCTCTCTCGCTCTCTTGGTCACTTAGAGTTTTCTTGGAGCACTCTAGTTTGGATCAAGGAAAGGAAAGCAAGGAAAGGAAAGGAAAAGCAAGAAAAGGAAAGGAAGGAAAGCAAGGATCAAGGAAAGGAAAGCATGACTCAAGCAAATTCAACAAGAATATTTGCAAGTAACCTTTTGCATGTGTGATTTCCTAGTTGGTTTGGACATGCATGGCTTTGCATGTTGGTGTATGGTTCTCTTGCTGTCGGTGGCATGGTTTTTCTAGATTATGACAGTGGTTTTCAGCCTAGCCTAGCCTTTTTCTGGATGCCATGGTATGTTGGGATGTTTATTTCATTTTTGAGCTTTGGTTTGCTGGATGGATTTTAGAATATGGGGCAGAGGTGGTCTGAAGGTTCGTACCCAAAGGCCTAGGAATCCCTTGACTAGTTTTGCCGAGATACACAATAAGCCTGAGGGAATGGTCTCGGTTTAGGGCCTAGTCATATAGGTTTGGATTGTGGCAAAGCCTGAGAGACAAGAAGATAGAAAATTCCTCAAGGATAGTGATAGATTCCAGATGGCATTCCACGTTTTGTTTAGTTGTGATCAGAGCATCAATTTTGGTGTGATCACGGTTTGATGAGAGTGGAGGTGGTTTCACCTCTAGATAACCTTGTTTTTTCTTGGATTAGTTGTTCTACGAGATTCCATTTTCATGCTTGAATACGATATGGGGGTGACTTTATGAAAGAGAGCTTTGGTTTAGCCATGTCTATGGTTGGGTGGTACGTGGAAGTCCCGGACTTGGTTAGATTTTCCCATGATTAATGAAATCGGAGTTCTCTTACTTTTGCACTGATTTATATATGGAATTAATGGTTGTCATATCTATGATATTTACATGGTTTTATGCTTTTTATAAGCATGGTTAAATGACTGGTTCATGTCTTGATTATTTCATGTGTTTACTTGTAACTGTTAAATGGATGGATGCAAGACCTAATTGATGATGTTGTAGTTCAATTAAGAAGGAGATTGTCCTTCTGGTTATGTTTCATAATTTGTTTCAGTCGTTTATGCTCTATGTTGTATCCTAGACTTATAGGTTTGCATTGATGCCAAGTGTTTGACATAATGTTAGTCTCGGTTGGGGATGGTCAGGCATAGTCCTAAGGGTGGTTTTGATTGATCAACATTGTTATCATGTATTTAATGAATTCTGAAAGTTACAATAAGTTATGGGCAGAGGCCAAGATTTTGGGCTAGAAAAGTGGCTTAAATCCCAGGGCCGCTGGCACAAAACTGACAATTCTGGTCCACAGTCGTTGATAGGCAGGCCTATGAGAGTGACTTTAGGTTGTTGGCCACTACCTTGCCCATAGCATGAGAGTGACTATGGCCTAAGAGCCGAATAATAGCAGTGCGACCCGGGGACATGCTGTCTGAGTGCCTGACTTGTTTCCTGAGGGTTTTGTTGATGATGTTAGATGACTGTAGGTGATGTTCTGTCGATTCCACTTCTTTAAGGTGACACTGGAGGTCGAATCTAATTGTAGTAGCATCTCTCCTCATGTTTATCCAGTTGGCATGGTTACTTTGGGTAGATCTAGGAGGGGATGTTATAGATTGACATTAGAACATGGTTGTGTTCTCTTTGGGTCATATCTTGTGCTACAGATATGGGTGAATGTGTTGTTCATGCATGCATGTCAGTTGCATGTGTTGATCTTACACTTGTATTCCATGTGTTTATTGCACTACACCATATTGATCATGCTAGCAGTAAGGTTATCATGAGGAACTTGATGTTAGTTTTATGGAATGCATCGTCATGTGTATATGGTTGGCTGTAAAAATATATGTAGATTGATTACATCCTTGTACGTTGGGTTCCATTCTTGGTTATTTGATTACATGCATTAGTATTGTAGGTTGATTACAATAATTGATTGCTTATGCTCGACTACATGTGGTTATGCATATGTGTAGTTGATTAGGCATTGCTTATGCAGGTGGATAGTTGCATGAGGCAATGTGTATACTGGAGTAATGGTTGTTGTCATGCATAAGGTCATAGCATGCATTGTTGATATGACCTTGCATTGATGACTGGACCCCAGTTAGTATGATGGTTCACTTCTTGATATATGTCTATATGTTATTATGGTTATGTTGTACATGCATCACACCGATTTGAAGATATTGCAGACAAGTTATCCTCCCCGAGTTATGTTAAGGTACATTTTTTTATGGTGATTTGGTTTCGTTGACATACTATGCCTTGCAGGAAAGAGATCATATGGCTAGCAAGGTGGTAGACTTCATAGAATCTCCCTATGAATCAGATGGGCAACGTGGTGTGGGGCAATCTTCTGACTTGGCAGACACCTGTTGTAGTGGCTACAACCACCCTCCAAAATTTTGGCTCGCATGCAAATTTTGGAGCCTAATGTGTATACTATGATAGATCGTTCCTTGCTCACTTATTGGTAAGCTGATGATCTCAAGTCCCCCTCCTTAATCTTAAGAGTTGTTCACGTTCTAATATTTATGGTGCATGTGTCATCTTTGGGCATTAGGATTATTGTTTTTCAAGTAAAGGGAATGTTGTTCTGGTTCAAGGGGAAATCTTGTGCGTATAGGTTGTTCTCATTACATAGACATGTTTCACACTCACTTCATGATTTCTTGTCACAAAGGTTGTTTCATCAAGAAAAGTGCATTTTATATGTTTTGGATGGTATATGTTGTATCACTAAGTGTTTGTGTGTGATCATAGTCAAATCCTATCACTATTTACATCAGTTTCAATGATCTCACACTTAGCCAGTTTCCCGAGAAACCTAGCCTCATCCATCTTTTCGGAACTGCACACTTTGCTTCTACAACCATCAAGCTTTTTCCCTTTCCTGATGGAACTGTACAATGCATAGGGACCCCAACCTCCCTTCACATCCAAAACTGCGCAGTGGTTTCCTCTAGTGTACTTTCCTAGCCAAAACCCACTATCTTCAAAAACTGCACAGTGTTGTACCTAAACTGTCCAATCTGTTTTGTAACCTAAAACTGGGAAGATGTGTCCTCTTGGGACCCATCTTGCAACAGTGCCTTGCATTCAGAAACTACGCAGTATTACCCCTCATCTACCCAGGCTGCACTGCACTCAGAAACCATGTAGAGGTGTCCTCCCAAGAGCCCATCCCGTAGCAGTGTGTCGCATCTCAAAACTGTGCAATGTTTTCCAAGTTGTCCAACCTGTCTTGCATTCAGAAATTGCGTAGATTGGCCTCCTAGGGCCTCATCCCGACAGTAGTCACTACCAGTTGAAACTATGCAGATATATTTCTTAGTGACTATAGGAAAAGATGACATGCTAGATCACTCTCAAGGAGCTGAGGAGACATATGAATAAACTTAGTTATGATCAAAGATAGGGACCTCATGCAAACTCCATTGGATGCATAATCATCTCAAGGGTAAGTATGGTAAGTAAAGTATATCTTTTGAAGTACATCTCTTAGTGTAGCTTGAAGAACTGCTTTTCATTGTCATATCATTATGTCTTCAATCACATGCATGTTTTCAAGCACTAAAAGTTATTCCATGTGTTTCTGCTATGTGTCTTGCTTCCTTTTTTCTTGTTGAACCAACTATCATCTTTGGCATGTTGATTTCTATGTAATGCTTGCAATCTGGTTCTGGTGGTTTCAAAGGTTTGTGTTTGTGTGTTTGGGTTGTCTTAGCTATGTGAACACCCATCACACTCACACACAAAGTTGTAAGCACTGTCAAGCAAGTGTCATCACAGTCGTCCCAAGGTCTATCCCAAGTGTCACACTTGTTGCTCTCACCTATAGACAGTCACACAAAGGGTCATGCTTTGATATGTTGTCCCAATGGTTAATGTCATCATGCTATCAAAATATGCTAAGTGTGTCATCACAATGTCATGTATAAACAAGTTCACTTGCTACTGCACTTAGCCATTTTTCTTGAAAATCTATCGACTGGACAACCCTCCTTCAACCGGACCCCAACTGAGATGCATTGCACGGTATCAGCTCTCAGTGACCCTTGCTATGCTGCCCAAAACTGCACAGAGCTTGAGGTTGTCCTCTAGGGCAGCCTGCATTGCACAATCCTTGAAGTGAGAATGTTGGTTATCTCCCAAAACTTCGCAGAAGTTGTCCCTAAGACCAATCTAGTCTGCACTTCCCACAAGATCACTCATTAAGCCTCCCTTTAGTGTATCAGAAAACCTAAACTGCATTGTGACCCAAGGCTACACTTCTCCCCAAAACTGCGCAAAAATTTCACATTTGTCTGCCCTGCATTGCCTGTAGAAACTACACGGACATGTAAAAGAAGCCTCTGTTGCCTGTCGTTGCACTGTCCCAGGAAATTGTGTAGATCTGACTAGTAAGCCCCCTGCTGGCTTTCTTTGATCTCGCTTTGAGAATTGCTTAGTTTTGACTGACACTCTCCCTGTTTCCCTGCTTTGCACTCATACCAAAAACTGTACAGTCATGTCAGGAAGGCCCCTATTTCCTGTTGCGGACTATCCCTCATAATTATTCATTTGTGACTAGCAATTGCCGACATCCTGATCCAAACTTGCTCTAGAAAACTATGCAAAAATGTATGCCAATGGTTCCTGCTTCTCACTCTGTCTTCCCCAAAGAAACTTTTCGTATTCCCAAATGGACCTCGGATGATCTACCCAACCCTCATCCTAAAAATTATGCAGAACACTCTAGCAGTTCCCTCAGAAATACTGCCTTGTCTTCCTCCCATGAACTGTGCAGTGCTTCCCAGCTAGGTTCCACCTTGCAGCTATCACTACTATCCCAGATTTCAAAAATATTTCTCCTAGTGACATATATGTAGTTTTTCCTGACAGTGCTTCGGAGCCCCTCATCCTGGCCTAAGATGTGCTCTATGAAGTTTTAGTGTCTTTTCCTCCCTCCCAGTCATCTCAACCTGAAACAAAAGAACAATGCATCATGCTAGACTAGGAGGTTTTGGATTTTATGTCGTCCCGTCATGAGTGAATTGCAGGAATGGGTACATTGATGGATCATGGCGTAATGATGAACAGGATGAAGAAGGAGTGCATGCTAGAAGGCTTTCTCGTAGTTGAACATACACACAAATATCATCAAATAACAAGCTAAAGAAACACATGCATGGAACCATCTTGCAAAGAACAAGACCATTGAATACCTCGTAGAATCAAGCTATGTAGAGATGAAGACAAAGTACATCCAAAGGCACATCCATCACTTAACAACACAAAAGCTTGACATGGACACCATAATCAACCAGTACATATTCATAGTGTTATGTCGAGTTGTGTTATGAGTTGTCTTAGCCACCTCACTACTATGAGCTGAAACTATTGTAATCAAATGTAATGTAAAGTGAAATTCCAAGTGTCATTAGTTGAATGCAAACAATCATATGTAATGTAAATATTTATATGTAACGAAGTTGAAGAGTCATGAGGTTAGTCCAAGAGTCACAAAGGGGAATGTCAAGGGTCACCCCACCCTTTTTTGTATATAGAACCTCATAACTCGTAGAAGGGGCTTTTGGGAGCCAAGATTTTGCTAGGCATTGCTTAGAAAGGGCTTGGAGAGTATTGTGATGAGACTTGGCTTCTCCACATTGCAGAGCGAGTACATCTCTTTGGAGGAGCAAGCGATGTTGACTATAATGTTCCACTATTGGGGCTAGTGGCTATCATGGTTGTATGTATGGATGGAACTTTCACTTTATATAATATAACAGAGCTAGCACGTCTTCATGCATATGTTGTTATTATAGTTCGAATATTATGGTTACTTTAACAATGTATGTTGCTTAACTTACGTAATTGTGTATAAAATATTTCGTATATGATTGCATGAATCTTTTTGAAGTCATGTTGTTGGTTTACCCATTAGTTTGGATTGTCGACTATTTTGCTTTCCAGCTTGTGATGTCATTCAACTCGTGTGTTCCTTTCAAGCTGTGTACTATTACAGGCTTCTAAGGGACACACTCCTTTCCCCCTTCATGTGTTAGAACCTATCCATGCATCTTTCTTGACTCACTGCAAGGTCACACACTTGCTTCCGACAAATATATCTTGCTTACCTCTGCGCGCTATCGCAGTCAAGGCATATATTTACTACCCAATGTTGGGACTCCTATTGAGGTCTAGTTGGGACTTCTTACCGGGGACATCCCTTGACATCTTGGAGGGTCCAACACTGTCAACAACACCTTGAGAAGCTTGTGGGAATAAATAAGGAGTTGCAAAGCAGACAATGACAAAATAATGCATGAACAAGAGAAACAAGCAAAGGTGAATGCGATATTACTTCAAAGTTTGTCATATTTGTAGCAACAGGGACCTCTTCAGATCAACCATGGACACGAGGACATATTTAATGGAGAATATGGAAGCATGTCTCATAATAGACATAGGTTAGATAGATCTGACACTATTAGAGATGGCAGGATGTTGGACACTCCGGATAGGAGGGGTGACAGGAACAAGTATTACTCTAGTTTTGGTTCTAATAGACATCATGATCGCCATCATTATCATTCTTACAAAAGGAATGATAGGGGATACTTGCCAGATGAGTTCAAGAAGGCAAAGCGACCTAACTTTGATTGAGATATGAAGAAATCACAAGATGCAAAGGGTTGGTTGCTTGGCATGAGGAAATTCTTTAGATTGCATGATTACTCAGAAAACATGAAGGCAAGGATAGCCCTTTTCAGTCTCAAAGGTAAAGCGGATATATGGTGGGAAGACATGAAGAATGTCAAGGACATACATGAGGATGATTTGACTTGGCATGCATTTGAAAGGTTCTTCAAGAAGGAGTACTTGTCTGAGAAGTATTATGATGACAAAGCTAAGGATTTTTATGATTTGCAGATGGGTTCTATGATATATGAGGAGTATACTAAAAAAATTTTGGGGCTATTAAGATATGTGCTTTAACTCAGAGAGGATAAGGTGAAGGTTCCAAGATTCATCAGTGGATTGCTAGTTGCATACAGAGATCGATTGAGTTCAATGATCCTAGATTGTTGGAGGAGGCCATTCGAAAGTTGAAGCATTGTTATGAGCAATCGAAGCGCAAAGTTGAGATGAAACATGACTTGAAGAGAAGGAAGACCGCAAGGTGCAAGTGAGAAAGATAATGCAATTCCTTACAAGAGATTCAATATAGCTAAGAAGGGACATGGAGAAAATAAGGCTAGAGGTGGTGGTAGGGAACCATTGCAGTGTTGGATATGTGGTAAGGATCATCGTAAGAGGGATTGTCCGTAGTATCAAAGTGGTGGTAGACCCTAGATCTACAATGCTCAGGGGGAAAATACAGTTGGTATTGTTGGTCATAACATTCCTCGAATTTATGTAGCTGTGGACAACATGCAGGCAGATCATCAGGCATCGATCATTGAGATGGACGGTAAACTTTGTGATCAAGTTGTTTCTATTTTGATTGATCCTAGATCTAACTATAGTTATATTAATCCTAAATTGGTGGATAAGTGTGGTTTGAGAAAATAAGTGCATGAAAAATCTTAGTTGGTACAATTGGCTACAGGTACGAAGAAGAGAGTTCACCATTGGGTAAGAGCTTGTGCATTTGAGTTAAAGGGTATGCCTACAACAACACATTTGAATGTATTTCCATTGGGATCGTATAGTATGCTTTTAGGTATGGATTGGCTATACCTACATAGAACCAAAGTGGATTTCTTTGATAAGTCCACTGAGTGTGTGGATGATAGTGGAGAAAAGAGGACTTTGTAGGGAAAGAAGAAGCCTACATCAGTGAGGATGGTTACTTCGATGCAGGCTAAGCGTAGTTGCAGAAAAGGTTGTGTGATGTTTGCAATACATATTTCCAGTGACAAGGGTAAGGAGGTTGAGGATGCTAATGTGTTGAGCAAGTACCCAGTTTTGCAGCAGTTTTAGGATGTGTTTCCTGAGGACATTTTAGAATTGGCATGTCATAGGGAGGTAGACTTTTCTATTGAGTTAGTGCCAGGGGTAGCTCCAACATTGAAAGGATGGATAAGTGGTATGCTATGAGTCATAGAAACTAAATGAGCACGAGAAGAACTATCCAATGCATGTTATTGAGCTAGAAATGATTATACATGCACTGAAGATGTGGAGACACTATCTTCTTGACAAGAGGTTTACATTGATGATCAATCACAGTGGGTTGAGGTATTTGTTTGACCAACCGAATCTAAATGCTAGGCAAGCTAGATGGTTGGCTACCCTTAGCAAGTTTGACTTTGAAATCAGATACATCAAAGGGAAGGAGAACCGAGTTGCACATGCTCTTAGCAGGAAGGTACACGCAAATCATATAGAAAGTATAAGCTCCTATGGGATAGAGTTATAGGATAGGATCTTGCAGGCATGATAATGAGATGAAAAATACATGGAGATTATGCATAGGTTATAGTAGAGTGCAGGCACAAGTATGGGTTTAGATGCAGGTACAAGTGTAGGTACTTGTACAGGGGATCATGATGAAAACTATCGTCTCACGGTAGATGGCTTTGTGAGGTTTCGAGACATGATCTATGTGCCAAATTACAATGATCTCAAGAAGCTTATCTTGAGGGAGTTTCATGTGAAACCATATTCGAGTCATCCAAGATATCAAAAGACATTGACGACAGTGAAGAAGTTTTACTATTGGCCGAATCTGAAGAAGGAAGTGAATAAAGTCATGGCTAGATGTTTAGATTGTCAATAGTTAAAGGTGGAATGTAAGCATTCAAGTGGTCTACTACAACCTATAGTGATTTTGGAATGGAAATGTGAGGTCATTTACATGGATTTCATCACAAGTATTCCGAGGACAGTGAGGCAGCATGATTCTATTATGGTTGGGGTTGACAGGTTGAGCAAGGTATCTCACTTCATTCCAGCAAAGGCTAAATATTCATCCAGTGAGGTAGCACATGTGTTTATCAAAAAAATAGTGCTACTACATGGTGTTCCAAAGAAGATTGTATTAGACAGGATTGCAAAGTTCACTTCCAAGTTTTGGAAGGAGCTATTTGCAGGCTTGGGTACAGAGTTGGCCTTCAATACAACTTATCATCTACAAACAGATGGTCAGATAGAGAGGGTCAACATGATCTTAGAGGATATACTGAGGATGTACGTGATGAAACAACAGAGGAAATGGGAGGAGTATCTTCCATTGGTGGAGTTTTCATATAATAATGGTTATCAGGAATCCTTGAGGATGAGTCCTTTCGAGGCGTTGTATGGGCAGAGTTGCAACACTCCCATCAGTAGGAGTGATCCAGTGAACAAGGTACTTATTGGACCAGACATGTTGACAAACATGGAGCAAGAAACGTAGGTTATAAAGAAGAATCTAAAGGTAACACATGATAGACATAAGAGTTATGCAGATCAACAGGGGGTGTTTAAAGTGTTTCAAGTTGGGGAGCATGTGTATTTGTGCATCAAGCCCAAGAAAATATATTTGAGGATTAGTTCATGTGCCAAGTTGGCATCATGGTAATATGGGCCTTTTGATATCCTTGAGACAATTGGACTAGTGGCATATTGACTTGCACTACCTCCAACAATGAAATTCCATGATGTTTTCCATATTTCACTGCTTAAGAAGTATATAAAGGATGTTGATCATGTTATTGAGTGGTATGTATTACAGGTGGAGCAAGAAGGAGAGTTCCAGCCAGAGCCTCGGTGCATATTGCCACAGAAACATCTCATGCTCAAGAGCAGAGCCATAGATCAAGTTAAAATGGAGTGGAAGCACTTTGAGCCCAAAGAAGCTACATGGATGATGGTCAATCAGATGTGGGTCCTATATCCTTCATTGTTTACCGGTTGAGGCAAAGCAGTTTTGGCTGATGTTGGTTTATGTTTGGCATATGTTTTGATGATGTTTTGATATTTTTATATGTATATGTATATGGATGTAAATACCTCCATGAGCTAAGTTATGAATCTCCAGTAATTGGTATGTTTATTATCTTGTCATGTTGTCATGATGTTTTTCTTTTGAGCAGGTTCTTGATTGTAAATACTGCAATGAGCTAAGTTATATAGCTCCATAGGTAGTATGCTTTATTTTCAGCAGTTTTCTTGAGATCTTGGTGTGGTTTAACACCAAGGATGGTGTTCCTCAAGGGGGAGGGTTCTGTTTGGCCAATTTAATGTCTTTAAATTGTCAATCATAAATTGTCAACCAGTGTGCGTGGACTGATGAAGTACATGCGCACTATATGTGCTAGAAGTTATTCCTTATGTCGTTATGTACCTGTTAGGGTCTAAACTTAAGATTAGTATGGAGATGGTGTCATTGATTATATTAATGTCTTAATCCCTAAAGTTATAAGCTAATTTCTTAAGAGTTTTCCTTTATTGAATTAGTTTATGGATGATATGAGAGTGATTCTAACTTCTACTCGTGTTAGATTATTTTTGGACTTTTGTCTTGAGTCTTTAGGTTGCAACTCTAATTCACTAAGCGCAAAATAAATCTCTTATATCAAACTGAAAATAAGTACTATCTGAATTCAATTGTTAAGAAGAAGTCTCTCACACTTTTTCTTATTCAATCTTATTTAAACAATATATTCTAAACAACATCTATACTTGTGAAGTAAACACAATTAGGTTATTCTAGATAAAAAGCAAATGAAAGAACCATGTTGTACCAAGTAGAAAGCAATTAAAATAGCAAATTAAACTAGGTATAAAGTAGATGGAAGTACTCATGCATATAAAGATTCACTAGTGAACTCATCATACTACATTTCTTACACAAAAACTGAGTATTCAAAGGAATGAAAAGAAATCTAATTTCATTTGGTTAAAGAACTATCACTATCGTAGGGGCCTTCCATTGATCAATCCATAATCTTCAATCAATGCAACACATGCATACACAAAACTAGTTCTATTGCTTGCAAATGAAATTTAACAAACAGTCTCAAAATTACATCATCCGACACACACCAAATCACAGTGCGGCCATAGTTTTTATAACAAGTCTTTGGCATAAAATTCATGAGTAATTTACGCCTAAATATCTTTATTCTAACTAAATATATCTCTAAACCTTTGATTTTCTATTTTGAAAGAAAATTGATAAGGTTTTGATGAAACTAGGATTTCGTTTCGGCGATAATCCTGTGGTTGACTTTGGGGTTTGACCGTGATATCCTGCACTTATCTTGATGAACTGATTCAAGGGGATAGAAATGGATCCATGAGGGGACCATTCTGTATCCATCCATATACTTCATCGCTGACCTGGAACTTCTGAACCTTGCAAACAATGGAGACAGCTGCAGAAATGGACCAATTCTGTAGCCAATTACATTATTTAACAAAACAATAGGGTATATAGTCAAACATGAAGAAGACGACATATTATTGCTTACCTTTATCGAAACATGATGGATATGGCATTATTTAGGTGGTAAATGTAGGAAAAGAGACAAAACATAGGTGAAAAGGGGTGTCATGGTAAGACAATCTTTGGAATCTACATTCCCCCAGGCTGGAGGTTTTGTATGTCCTCATACACCTCATCCTTGTCAGTCACTTGTGTCTTCTGTTCATCACCTCCAAGTTTCATTATTTTCTTCTTTTTGGAAGCTACTGGCATCCTAGGTTTTCTCATGAGAATTTTGTATTTTAAGCTGATAATCTCTCTTTGCATTATCCTGTTTTTCTTCTTCAAAATTTTCTTCTTTTTATACCACAAGCTCAAATGAAGGATGAGATTGTCATTTTTCGCAAGCTGGATCTCACTTTGTGCCTTCAATACTTGATTCTCATTCTTGAGATACTTGTTCAATGTTTCTAATTCAAAAATATCCTGCTTTAAAATGTTTGTGGCTGAGTGTTCCTGTGGTTCATTTAACTGGTTGCTCCCTTCTCCAGGACTCTAAATTGTTTCCTTAGTTGTTGTCTCTTTTCTTTCCAATGACTCTATATAGTCATATATCTCCTGCTAGACAGGGTCAATCCCTAGACTATGCACTGGGCTTCCCAGAGGTGAGCTTCAAGGTGGTGGTGATACCCTTGGTGATGTTTCTGGTGACCCTTTTGGAAGACTTTCAGTGTTTTCAGTTGGTTCATTCCTAGTTGGCTCATTCTCAATTGCTCATCCTCAGTTGGCTCATTTTCCTCGAGATAAATGTACTCTGTATCTTTCGGGATTGTCTATTAGACTGTGCTCAACCTTGTGCTCCTCCTCAGTCTTGAGGTTTGTAATCCTTGACCATTCTTTCTTTTAGTTTCTAATTTTTCTTCTTGAGGAAGAGCCATGGTTTGTGGTATTTCCTTTGCTCTTTTGCTAACTTTCTTCCTTTCAAGATTCCCCTTCTTCATTCTCTGTAATATGTCTACTATGGGTAGCTCTTCTTTTGATAATTCTGGGTGAGTCTGGGGTTCCTGCTCTTTTACCCCTTCTATGGTTCTCTTCCTTACTCTGAGGGTCCTACTGCTTCTGGCTTTTTTTGGGGATCTTTCTTCAAAATGGTTCCTAACCAGGAAACTCTCTGAGCTATCCCCTATACTCCGAAGATGGAACTCAACCAATATCTTTATCAGGCCATGATGATACATGGTGTTTTCTATAAACTGATTTCTCTTTTGAACCTTTGTAGACATTTTTTTGAGACTATTTAAGAGAAAGTAAGGAAGGTTCATCTAGTGATCTTCAAGAAAATGCATCATTATCCTAACATGGTAAAAATACATATACCCAAACCAGTACCCTCACAGGTGACAAATTTTTGAAGTATAGGCAATAAATTTCTCCATTTGCTCTTAAGGGTTGTGCTAGGAATACCTTTCTTGAAGACAATGGTGTCCATATTTGGATTTTTGAGGAAGACCTTCCAATCTTCTCCATTAATTCCCCTGTTCTTGAACCATTTTTCCCCACTCCTTGGTAATTCAGTAGCCTCTTCTATCATGTATTATGTTATGGTGATCTTAATATCTCCTATTTCGGCTTCAGTTCCATGAACAAGCACGCAAATGTCTTGGCCACTTCCCTGTGAAAACCGTTGAATTTTTCAATGAAATGCAACCATTGTTTCTTTTGCAGCAAGTCCTTGGTTTGAGGGTATCCCTCCAGGAATTTCTTCCCTGCTGGCTCAGTTCTAACAATTTTCCCCGTTATGGAGGATGCTTTGCCTCAAAGACTGGTTACCTTGACAAGAGAATTGTGTTGGTAGGGTTTTGCTAAGTGGCAGAAGGATGGAATGGCTCATGAAATTTAAGAAGAGTGTAAGAATAGGTGGATTATAATAAGGGTTATGGGAATGAATTAGACTGTTAGGTGCATTTAAAATGATGATTTGGTAATTACTTTGACAGACTTGGAATGAGGATGTGACAGGACTTTTAAGTGGTGGCTTATGATATTTTGTTAGGTGACTATAACCTTTAATTTATAATGATTTCTTTTTATTTTTCAGCAGTACTATGTCTTCTTAGTCATATATGAAATATATCAATCCCTATTGCTAAATTAAAGTAACACATATCTTTGATCCGCTTTTGCTAACCTTGTTTGTTGTTCTGAGATCTCTTGCATGTACTTTTCTTTGTTAATTGTCCTTCAATTCAAATCATCAAGTGTCTTTGTAGGACAAAACAATTATTAGGCTGCAGAAACCTGTCGTAGCTATGGAAACTTATCCAAGCTTCAGAAAGTTGCTGATTCTACAACTGAGAAAGAAAAAACTTTTTAATAGAGGAACTTTATTATTTTCTTTTTGAAAGGAAAATTTGAAGTGCCAACAAAAATTGGTTTTCATGTTTATACTTATTGATTTATTTATT
>APFE030286560.1:472795-508017 GCA_000404065.3 Pinus taeda | reverse complement strand
CTTAGTGGGACTAGCAGCTCTGAATAGACATTAGTTTTCCCGATAACGATATAGGTTCATCTACAATCCATGGGTCGATTTACAAATCAATGAAATATCATTAGCATATGGAAGAATATTTATCACAAACTCCCCCAACTGAACACCATCTCCACCTTGCAAATTTAGCCACACTTCAAGTTTTTCAATATATAAACCAAAAAGAGTAGGGGATAGAGGGAAACCTTGCTTGACTCCAATGTCACTTCTAAAACCATCTAAAACACCTGTTGAGTTTCTAATTTTGACTTTCACCTCTCCATAAATTCTATAGACAATGACTCTATAATGCAAAAGAATTTCAAGTTCTTCCATTGTACACCACAACTTATCTCTAGGGATTGTGTCAAATACATTTTTGAAGTCAACAAAGCAACAAAATCCTTATTCTTTGACCCCCCAAACCTTTTCAATCATTTTTCTCAACGTGATACCATGATCCACTGTAGAATGCTTTGACTTAAAACACGATTGTCCTTTTTCCCTCATTTTTTTTACTTCTTCCCACATACTAATTTAGGATTGGTCATAATGGTTCTATATTGGAAGGATTATTAATGTTTCCACTTTTAAAAAGGGGTATTGCTAGGCTAGTTTTCCAGTCTCTTGGGAATCCTCATTGAGTGATGTTGTATAATATTTCCATGACGTGCAGTGCAAGAGTGTTCATTCCCCATTTAAGATACTTTGCTTGAAGTTCAGCCAAGTCCTTTGCCTCTCCTCATTCCAGTGTCTTAATTCCAATCTCCACCTCATGTAATGTGAACATCTTTATATTTCTATTGATCTTGGTGTGGGCGGGGGGGGGTTGGGCTCAACCTATAATTATTTTTCATACAATTGTCTTGCATATTCAAACAATTGATTGGCAGTCATGTTATTTTTTATTTTCTTCTTCCTTGGTTGAAGTTCCTGCTAGAAAATCTTTGGGCTATTCTTTCCTACATATATTCTCTTCTCACCTTGTTTTGATGAACTGGTATGTTTTCCTTTTTAGTATATCCTTATATAACTTTACATTCATCTTCTCATTGCATGTATTTTTCAAGGTTCTCCTTGCCATTTTTCATTCCTCATCAAACCAAGCATTTATAGAAAGACAATTTGATTCTGATTTCCTATTTTTTGCTCTTTTGCACTTCTCAAGTGCACTTTGAATTATATTTGTTAACTCATGACTATTGAAGCTTTGGAAACTAATTTCTTCCTTCTGAACTAATCTCTCTTGCATTGTCTTGAAGATAGTACAATTTTCTTGTGTTAGAATAATTTTGCCCATTGATAGTGATTGTCGAGAGAATTGGGTTTTCCTCCTATGTTTTCTTTATTCTAACCATGATAACTCTATATAAATTAGGTTATGGTGTAATTTTAAGTCCCAAATATTGTCTCCTATCTTAATTTCGTCTATTTTTTTATCACGATTTGTGAACAAATCGCATAGTCAACAACACTTGTCGCATTGTATGTGTTGCAAGTGAATTTCCTAGACATTTTCCATATATCTAAAAAATTGAAAATAATTAAGTTGAAATCACCACAAGTTGTAAGCAACTACTCTACAAAATTATTGCTAACTTTGTCATCTTCTGAACATCTCACCCATTGGTGATTCTCCTCTTCAGTGAGCCATATAAGATTGTGATCTTCTTTGCAACAAATTATACTATCTTGTTGATTTTATGTTCTAGCATTTAAATCTCACTAAAAGAACTTCTCCCTGCTAAGAGTAATCGACAATATCTTGCTTTAAAGATGCGTACAAATACTTGTTGTCTAGCCCCTTATTTTTGTAATTTTTTTAGATTTGAGGGGAAAAATAGCATGCTCCAATTCTTATGTGATTCTCATGATTTGATATTTTGAACCATAAATATTTTTTATTTGCATCTTCTTGTTGAAATTTCTAAGCCTGACACGTTAGAAATCCATATTGCATTATCTGGTTTATTTCACCTATTTGTTTATTCCATTAACAAGTTATTTGTACATATAAATCCTAAAAATAAACACAAATGTAGACTTAACTCATCTACAGATCAGAAACTGAAATAATAGAAAAACACACAAGCGACACCATTATTTTTGGACAATCATCCCCAAAAAAAACCAATACGGGAAAGTTGGTGCAAAGGTTCTAAGCATTTTATTATTATGCAAATTTTTCGAGTACATCTAGGGTGCCAAACTCGCTCACCCAATAGAGATTGTTACACGGTAATAGTACCTCTTCTCTGAGACATATATTCAGCAAGTATGCCCTATGAAAATCCTTCTGGCGGTTCTCCTAGGGTTTGTGTCAACCCTGCTAGCCTCAACGTAGATCCTGAACCCTCTACATCAACCTTCTACCTCTTTATGTCATCTCTTTATCATTCTGTGTCACCCAGGCAAGCCCCTCAGCCTCTATGCAGTCTCTAGTTGCCTTTACGTGGCTCCTGCTAGCTCTTGCTACCTATGCATCAACCTCTTCAGCCATTGCACTAACCCTTAGGCACTATCTCTACCTATGTAATATGTACTTACTTCTCATCACTGCAAGAGATCACTTGTTCAAATTTTCTCAGGAAACCCCACTCTAGAAAATGAAACTCAATAATCAATCTTGGTGTATCTCCAATTGGCCCTTAAGCCTCCTCTTATACTTTTCCGATTGAATCTTCAACGACCGAGATTAAGTCTCTAATCAACAGCTAAGATTAAATTTGGATTCATCCATGTCATTTAGAACATTCTCACCCAGTTTTATATTAATACCCATTAATATTTTAATTTTCCTAAGTTTAGACTTAGGAACTCCATTAAAAATATTAATTATTTTAATATCTCTCCAACTGGGTTGAATTTCCACAAACCATTTCTGAGTCCTGGAGATCTTATGTGCCTTAGCCTCTCCACCAATTTTCATGGAAAGAGCACATCTGATGCTACCACAAATCAACACTCACTCTTAGTGAGGAATGTGCTCTAGTAATGCTCCACCATTGAGCATCACACTGATCCTTTCGCACCGGTACCTGTGTTGATGCTTGGCATGCTACCCAACATCTAATGCACTGCTTCTTCTTGTACTTTTGTCCATGGCTCTGCCACTGCCACTGTTACATATGTATCACATCTCCCTATCATCATGTTGCATCGTGCTTCCTATAGCACTACCACTATTAACTGTTGCACTGCAACTCAGTTACCGATATGTAAGTAACTGATCTACCCAAGTCCTAACATCCTTGTCAATTTGGAAGTCCCTTGATGCTAAAGCTACCTCTGCTACTATCCTATGCTCCCTTTGCTACCTCTACACTATTGCAAACACCTTTGCTTCTCACAATGCTACAAACTCCACTGCGCCTTTCGCACCGTTGCAAACATCTCTATACCTCTCGAATTGCTACAAACCCCACTGCACTGCTACAAACCTCTGCACTCTAGCACTGCCTTGTCACTTCATCGCATCTTTATTCTACCCACATCCATCATCCTGCTACTATCATTTGAGGCTCCCGTAGCCATATATGATCTAAGAGTTTAAGTACTTCAAGGATCCTACACCTACATCTTTTGTAGTCCTCCTAACTATAGCTCGATGTCACACCACCTCTTCTCTAGAGGTGCATGAATACTCATGGCACATTCGTCATCAGTCTCCACTTCTTTCTCTACCTTAGCTAGAGTTGCCTTAGCTAGAGCTACCAGTAATACCTCTTCTCAAAGACAGATATTCAACAAGTCTGCCCCACGAAAATCCTTCTGGTACGTTTCCTAGGCTTTGTATCAGCCTTCCTAGCCTCAGTGTAGCTCCTAAACCCTCTACGTCAGCCTTTTTCCTCTCTACGTCAGCTCTCTGGCCTTCTGTGTCACCCACGCAGGCCGCTCAACCTCTACGTAGTCTCTAGCTACCTCTACATGGCTCCTGCTACTTCTGTGTAGCTTTGGTTGCCTCTGCGTCAGCCTCTTCAACCACTCCACTAAATCTTAGGCACTATCTTTGCCTCTCTGCTATGTACCCATTGCCCCTCATTGCAACAGATCACTTGTTCGAATTTTCTCAACAAACCTCGCTCAAGAAAATCGAACTTAGTGATCAATCTTGGTGTATCTCCAACTGACCCTCAAGCCACGTCTTATAATTTTCCTATTGAGTCTTCAACAACTAAGATTAAGTCTCTAATCAATGAATAAGATCATATTTGTCTTGATCCATGTCATTTACAAAATTCTCACCCAGTTTTATATTAATACCCATTAACATTTTAACTTTCCTAAGTTTAGACTAAGGAACTCCATTAAAAGTATTAATTATTTTAATATCTCCCAAACCGGGTGGAATTTCCCCAAACTATTTCTAGGTCTTGGATATCTTATCTTCCTTAGACTCTCCACCAATTTTCATGGCTAGATAACATTCGATGCTACCACAAATCAACACTTCTTTAATTAAATGAATGTGACAACCTTTTTTCCTTTCACTAAAACTAGTATTCCCCCATACCCTTTGCCATTTTCTACTACCTTGTTCCAAATGGCTACCTTCAAATAATCATCAAACATAGGAGTTTTGTAACCATCATCTTCATGAGTTTCCATGAGACAAATTATATCTCTACCTTCTATAATAGGCCCTAACCAAAGTACCCTCCTCTAAGGGTAACCACTACAATTCCAACAAACTAAACTTAGGTAGACCTAGGTAGGATTTGAGTGCTACGCAGTTTGGAACATGAGACTCAAATTTGGGTCTTATCCCATTTTCATCCATGTTGATCTTGTTGTTTTCCTCCCTAAACTTGAATTCTCAGTTTTTTCTTTACTACTAACTTGTTTCCCTATTTTTCCATGAGGCCTAAAAACTACAATAATTGCTTTACGATTGTACAACAATGCCCTTTTCCCTTCATTTCTTGTTGCTCTAATCTTCTCCAATTCTTCCCTTCTCTCCTCTTGTTGTTTGCTGGTTAAATCTTCATTTAGGAAGAAGTGTGAGCCTTTCAAGAGTTTCTTTTTTCTCAAGAGATGGTGTTTTTATTGCATGCTTTCCATGGTGAATTTTATGGGCCAAGGCCTCTCTTCACATATCTTCACCACCCTCCTTGCTTGGAAAAAATTCCCTTTCCAGTGTAGTTTCTCTTTCAAAAATTCCCTTTTTAAATTGAGAGTACTTTCATTCTTCCCATAATCTCTTATTCCGCTGATAATAAAGTTTATTTGCCTGTCTTTTATTTCTTTGTGTTCTCTTTATTGGGCTCTACGAGAACTTGCATCTTCTTCTTCCTCTATCCTTATGTACGCATTAGTGTATTCAACTCTATCTTTGATTACATTTGGACTATCTTTCATATTCTTGTTTTTTTCCTTCTCTTTTGAAAGGTTTGTTTGTTGAGATACTTGTGTATCTACTTGAGTTGCATTAGAAATGGACACATCCTTGTTTGATGTTAGTGATTATTTCATGGTTTGCTACGTTGTCTTCATGTTGTGCCATTCTTCTTTTCATGTCTCTAGAGCCTCTTGTATCATTGTTACTTGTTATTTTAAAATTATATTACCTTCAATTAAACATCAATTTGCAAATGTGATCTTTGAAATTTTGTGGTGTCTTTCCTGTTATTTGGCTTCCAAACTCTCCAGCCTTGTTCTAGCCTTCATCAGTTCTTGGACATAGAGATCTAATGACCAAGTAAGAGGTGTAGATGTGGTATTGTAAATGTTTGACTCTTCTTTATTTTTGTTTCTCTTATTATTTTTTTTTTTTATGGGATTGTTTTCCTCCTCTATGTTCCCATTTAAGGCAAGCAAATCTACAACTTAAAATGTTGTGATATTGCTTTGTATTTACCCAAATCCACTTTCCTATTTTGTTTGTTGAAGCAATTTTGACTTAAACCAAATGATTTGTTTCCACAAAACCTGAGATTTCCTTTCCATTTTTAACATTGGATTTGATTTCCATTTTAAGATAAGGCCACACACTAAATAATAAATATCCTTAAGCTGAAGTAAAAACTTTTCATTCTACTATTTTCGAACCAGAGATGTCCATCCATCTCTCCTCTCTCCTTCCCTTCCCCATTGTTTCCATCTCTCCTTTGTCTCTTTATCTCACCCCAAAACATACACACTCTCTATCTCTCCCTTGTCACTCCCTCTCTCTCTCCACTTCTCACATTCTACGTTTTTATTCTTCCCTCCCACTCTTCCCCTCCAACTCTGTCTCCCTATCTCTCCCTCTCACACCCTCTCTCCCTCCATATCTCCTCCTCTCTCTCAAGTAAGCTCTCTCATACTTCCTCTCTCTCCATTTCTCTCCTACTTCCCTATCTCTTCCCCTATATCTCTCTCTCCAATCCTCTCTCTCTTTTCCCTCCAATCCTCTCTCTTCCCCCATCTCTCTCTCTCACTCTCTAAGTATGTTACTATATCCCTCCCTCTCTCCTTCTCTCCCCCATTCTCTCTTCCTCTCGTTATATATCTATCTCACCCTAAAACATACACTCTCTCTCTCCATCTCTCCCTTGTCACTTCCTCTCTCTCTCGCGACTTCTCACTCTGTCTTTATTCTTTCCTCCCTCTCCCCCTCCAACTCCATATCTCTATCCCTCCCTCTTTCCTTTTCTCTCTCTCCTCTCTCTCCCTTTCTCTCATACCTCCCTCTTTCTTCCCCCATCCCTCTCTTGCTCTGTCTCTCTCTACCCTTGAATCCATTCACTATCTCCCTACCTCTGTCCTTCTCTCTCCCCCCATCTTTATGTCTCCCTCTCCCTCTCTTACCCTTCTCTACCTCTAGCACTCCTCTTCCTCTCTATCTCATCATTCCTCCTCTCCCCTCTCCTTCATTTTATTTCCATCTGTCCCTTCTCACCCCCTATCTCTCCACCTCTATCACTCTGCCTTTGTTTTTCCCTCCCATATATATCTAGAGTTAATATATATCATGATATATTAATATATATTATATTGTAACAAATCTAATATTGTATTAATCCCAAGTTATTAAATTTAATAATATCAATATTATAATATATTAATATGAATATTAAATTTAACGATAAGAATATTAATCTTTTAATATTAATATTTTTTACTATTAATATTAGGGTTAGTAATGTTTTTTTGTATTGTATTAATAGTAACTTGGCCCATAAGTTTGGTATATAATTAGATGTTGTTTTCTAATCCTATTTGATATATTTTTATTTATTTACCATACCTCCTTATACCTTTTATATTTATTTATTTGGCATACCTCTTTTATAAATATGGTATTTGGGCCATGGTATTAATAATTATTTGTCCCATGGTATTTGTACCATAGGCTTCACCTAAATAAAACCTCTTTTTTGAGTTTTAGTAAAAATAAACAAGTTTATGTAGTAAAACTTATTTTTGAGTGTTCCTAAACCTTTTTATATTTTAAATTTATATTGTGTTTATACTTAATAATAATTAATAATAATTAGATTGATCCTCTTTATATTTTACATTTATATTGTATTTATACATAATAATAATTAGAGTGATTTTTAAATAGGCCGACATTAGATTAAAAATGTTAAATATTAAATTTTACACATTGCATGTTTACATTTACATTTGCATTTGCATTTTTACGAGAGCTCTATGCCCATATTCATTGTAAAGTGCCACTCAGCCCAATAAAAAGCACATAAGGGTCTTGAAAGGCCCCTTTCTCTGAATTATAAAATTATCTCACGTGGATGATTTATTTATTTTAGAAAAATCCACATGAACAAGATAGGAATATCAGAGGGAAGTTTAGAAAAAAGAGATAAGTTAGAAAATTTCAAAACTTGATTGGAAAAAGTTAAGTATCCAAACATAAAGTTTTTGATCCCCTTGAGATTCTATGGCTAGATTTCGTTGCCCGCAAGGTGAAAAGAGATACTTAGAAAATTTCAAAGCTTGAATAATAAACTCTCCACGATTCAATGAATTCTCCTTCGATGAGGAGGTCCTCGTCCAGGCCCATTCTTGATTTCCATAGAGGGTCGAGCTTCTCGCTATTTGATCTAAGGTGAGCCATCCTTCTTATTAAAAAAAACCTAATTTTGGTGTACTAAAAAATTAGTTAGCCTAAAATTTAGTAGATTGTTTTAAGAATCATAAATTTAAATTTTCTACTGTGGAAAGTTTGAATTTTGAATTGTGTTTTTTAATTATAATTTTGTTCAATTCATCCCAATAAAGTTATTTTTTTATTAACTTTTTATGAAAACAATTAATTTTTTATTTAATTAGAATATATATAGACTACGAAAATAATTGTTCAATTAGTACAGACAATCATCATTGGTTGCTACTTTTAAATATAAATTGACTCATTATTATTAATTAATAAAAATCAAGCCACTTACAATTACACATTAGTAACTTAAGAGAGCAGATTTTTAAATCTTGCTTTGAATGGATATTGGGCACAATTTCATATGATTTTTGAATAGTTCACTTAGCACTCATTGCATCTCCTGATGCAATGACGGCTAAGTGAACTATTCAAAAATCATGTGAAATTAGTCACTTAAAACTACCTCTCATGGAAATGGTCATAGATAAAACTTACCCCAATTGAATCCCAATGATATCTAATTTAATTAATTGTTTTTAATAAATTTTATTAATTTTATATTTTTAAAATTACATTTCCCACTTTACATTACTATATAATTTGAGTGGGCCTAATGATTAAAAACAAGTTTTTCCTTGGTCACAGGTTGAAAACAAAAAAAAGTAGAATATGTATGCCTTTCTGGATAAGAGATCTCTCCCTGCAATCCTGCCATCCCTAAGTTAGGTCAGGAGCTTCTCACTACAATAACAATTAAAACTTGAAAACCAAAATCAGATTAGCAGTGAGCCGACAAAAATCAGATTAACAGTGAGCGGACAATGTTTTCCATGAGAATGGCTGACAAATACACAACCCACATTCTTAGTGCCATTCAATTAACAATTAATTATGAAGGAGCCGGTTATCGCAAGAAAAATTTGACATTGTGATTAGCAACCAGCCATTTGTCATTGCGATTACTGTAGCGAAAATCCATCCATTTGTAAATCTAAATCGAATCGTCTTAACTTTACTGAAACAACAGCCAGCAATTTATAAATCTGTAATTCCTGAACAGTCTAAATTTACATTTTTGATGATTTGTTAGGGTTCGAATGGATGCGCCAATATTTGAGATCCAGTGTTAGTTTTGCAATTTTTATCATCCAGGTGCTCATCACGATTTCATTAACACATAACCCCATCCTTGTTCATTAATAGCTATTGCATTTCACATTAACCGTACATGAAAATCTTCCAATAGGATGTGATGCAGTGATTTATATGAATGATCCACATTCAAACTCTTGCACAAACCCTTAAATTATAACCGTGCAGAGCCGAGTTTGACGCTGAAGGAAATAAAGAATAATAATTCTATATTAAAAAAATTATCGTATTCAGAAATCATACAATAAGGAATGCCCAACGAATATGGGGTTTATCCACTCTATGAAACAGAAAAAGGAATATTGCAGCCGTAGGTCGAAATGAGATGAATGAATCCCATCTGCGTACATCTGTATCACTTCGTTTCACATCGTATCTGTTTCACATGGAGATGATAATGTATGGAGGCAGCTTAAAGAAGCAAGGTGGCGGCTCCGAGAAAGGCGGCACCAAAGATAGCCATCTTCTCCATACTGGCGGTAGAAACAGCGCCACTGCTGGCGTTCGGTGGCGAAGCGGTGTCTGGGCCTTGAGGCAATGGGCTAGATACTGGAGTTTGAGAAGTGGGAGAGGAGGCTAAGCTTGGCGGGGTGGCCACTTTAGAAGGAGCAGAGGCGGGAGAAGAAACAGTTGGGGAAGTCGCGGGAGCGGGCGAAGCCGGCGATGGCGCTGCTGGGGATTGGACCGGCGACGCCTTGGGAGCTGCTGCAATGGGGGACGGAGCTGGTGCCCGTGCGGGAGAGGCTGAGCTTATCAATGCCAGCACCAAAAGAAAGCAGAGAAGCGTATTGAATCCACCCATATTTTCAAAACTAGCTGTGATCAAAAGATACTAGTCGAAATCTGTGTCGCAGAAAGTGTATGGAGCCGATCTTTTCCCTTCCTCAGAAATAAAGTGAAGAGGTTTCTAGAGGCAGATAATTGAGAGAGAGTTGTTGTGAAGGGGAGCAGAGAGCATGATATAATATATATAGGTATTGCCGCGAGGTCAGCTTCCGGGAATGAGGGATTCGATTTTTTTCTTCAACACGGCATTTGGTGTAATGAGAAGAAGGAAACACCGACTAGTTCATCCGCGTGCCTCAATTTGTTGGCAACGATCATATCATCTGAGCGTACAACTGTACATTGACAGCGTTATTCGGTCATGACGCCTTACCAAAGCCTGTAATTAGCACGTGATAAGTGCCACTATTGTTTTTTATTGAAAGTGGCGTTTGACTTTTTCCAAAAGGAACGCGAGCAGATCGTATGAGCCTGGCTTCCGGGAAGCATCCATCGATTGCGATTCCCGGAAGCTCCTGAAGTTGGTCAAATTTAAAATTAAAGTTTTACTTAAAATTCATCGCCACCAGGTATAAATTTAAATATAGTCACGGAGGGTTAAATTTAACTAAGTTAAGATTCTGTCCGAAAATAGTGGAATTTTTTTTCAAGAAATTGGGTGAAATTTTGGAAAACGTGGGTTAAAGTTATGGAGCTTTAAGATTTTAAGTGGGGACAGGTTTTTTTGGAGGGTGATAAATCTATTTTTACCATAAAAAAAAAGTTGATTTAAACACACTTATGGTTAAGTTCTAGAGCGAGGGTGGATGCATTTTCTAAATATTATTCTCATAGACTCAATAACTGTCTTTTAATTGAACCAAAGATTGTGGGAGGATCAAGTTTCCAAGATGCTTGATGAATTTTTCATGGATGAAATTACATTCCAATATTTTTCTCTTATTCATCAATTCGTGGGTACTCAAGGACTTTGTAATCATTGTCGTAGTCTAACTAGACTACTTTTTTGCCCTGAAAGTTATGGAAATTCCAACCATATTTTGAAAAAATTCAGCCGGGGTTTTTGTAAATCCAAGTTATAGTTGTCAAACATCAAGAATTTAGGTGCCCCAGAAATTTTGGATTGTGTTGAATCCATTTCCATCATCAAAAACATGATTCAATCACTACCTCTACAAGTTTTTTTGAATTTTTTTTGCTTAGATATCAGCCACTTTTGACCGTTCGGGGAATTCCTCTCCCTCCATAGATGACTCCCTTTAAATTGAATGCTCATTCGTGAAATGATGAGGCTTTCTAAAAGGTGGTTAAGCACAATTCGAGTCCTTATAGCTGTATAGGTGTCTATGTTGTAGGACTATTTTCCTGCAAACTTAAACATATCAAAGGTGTGGTTAAAGATTAGGTGGTGTTTATGCGAAGAAGGGAGGAAGAAGATCTATTCGAGGTTGAAAAGAAGATGAAGGCTTTTTCTGAGTTGGGGGTTGAAGGTTTTCAATCAGGAGAGTCTCATTATTCTTATCACAAAATTGTGTCTAGGGAGAATGACATCTTAGTGTAGAAGGAAGAGACACAGAGGCTGAAAAGTAGGGTCATTTGGTTGGACAATGGCAATGAAAACACAAAAATTTTCCATGCCATGCTAAAGGTAGGAAATTACAAAGCACTATCGGGGGGATGTTGGATGAGGAGGGGTGCGAGGTATCAAATTTTGATGGGCTTACTAATATGGGGGTGAATCACTTCACGGATATCTTTGAAGAAACCCAAGGGATTAACATTGTTGAGATTATTAGTGTGGCACAATTCTTTCCGAGCTTTGTGGACGCTGCTGAAAACTAGGACCTGATAGGGGATGTATCAGAAGTTGAGCTTAAAGCGATCCTTTTTAGCTTTCAGAAAGGCAAGAGTTTAGGTTCAAATGGTTGGGATGTTAATTCTTACTTGTTTCTTTGATTTTTTTTTGACTGACCTCCTCGTGGTTGTGAATGAGACTCGCCAAGATGGGAAGATCCTCCCCAATTTTAACTCGACTTTTATTTCCCTCATACCAATGGTTGAAAATGTTTCATCTTTTGAGGATTTGGACCCCATATCGCTTTCTAAAGTTGTGTTTATAAAGTCATCTCAAAGGTCATTTCCCGAAGGATCAAGCCTATCCTCTTGAAGCTTATATATCAAGAACAATTTGGGCTCTTGGAAGGGTGTCAAATTCATGAGGCCATTGGAGTGGCGAGGGAGGGATTACATAGTATAAAGCTGTTGAAATTGAAGGGTGTAGTTTTCAAGATTGATTTTTCTAAAGCATATGAGAGAGTCAGTCGATCCTTTATTCGCCTTCTTACGTAGGTGGGCTTTGATATTCATTTCATAAATTGGATTATGGGGTGATTAACCTCTCTCTCCTTTGCAATCCAGATCAATGGCTCTACCTCTCATTTTTTTCAAGGACAACATGGTCTTCATTAGGGATGCCATTTATCCCGCATTTTATTTCTTGTTGTTTCCAAGGGTCTTACTCTTATGATCAAATATGTGTCTCATCGAAGGGAATTTCAGGGTGTCGTCACTGCTCAGCTCTTGTCCATCACATACCTTCTTTTAGTTGATGACATCCCTTTTTCTTGCAATGGATTGGGTTATGATATAACTATATTGGCTGAGATTATGACATTATTTGTTGTTGCGACGAGGATGGTGATCAATGTCAGGAAGTCCTCTATTACTGTACAAAATTTTTAGGAGCAAGAGATTGTCTATATGTTATCCATTTTCCCTTATGAAATATTGGACCTTGATATTGGGTTCAACTATATAAGTTTCCACTTAAAGTTAACTAGCATTGGCTATTGGTTAAGTTTGAGAAAAGTTTAAATGTTTGGTGTTTTCGGTTTTTGTCTAGGGTAGAAAGATAGGTACTGGTTAAAATGGTAATGGAAGCAATATGAGTTTATTGCATGCCCTTAACTTAGATTTCTACGGGTACCTTTGAGAAAATCGAGAGGTTGTTTTTCACATTTCTGTGAGCAAGATCCAAGGAACATTTTGTCTTTCCTTGGGTTCATTGGAGCAGATTGGTTATTCCGAAGCACCTTGGGGGGATGGGGCCCCAAAAATATTTTCTTATTCTCAAAATCCCCTGTTGCAAAAAGTACATGTAGATTTCAATTCACCTAGAGTCTCTGGACAAAGGTGATTAGTCAAAAATATGTTCTACATTGTCTCTAGAGGACTGGGAGTGCTATCTTATCAAGCTAAGACATAATATATTGGTGATCTCACATGCAATTCTCCGTCACTCCTTCGATTTGGTGGCTTTTGGTTTTGCGTGGCAAGTTGGTAATGGGAATAGTTTACGCATTAGTTATGCTCCAAGGCTTGGACTTCTTGAGGAACGTGTTCTCCCTCCACCTCTTATTTATTTTATGAGGGACCATAGCATTACACGCCTGACACATACTGATGCCCCTACCCGCAATACCCTGTGGAGGCAGGGCTAGAAAGGTGCACGGGATCTTTGAGGTATTTCGATAGCATGAAATAAGGTGATTTTCTGAGACTCTCCTTCATATCTAGGAAAAAAATTTAGTTGAGGGTTTGGCAATTCTTTTACATTTTTCGAAGGCATGGTTCTCCCAACTTAGTAGGCCTATTTTCATTTAAGATCCTAATCCATTGAGGCCATGGGGATTTTTCAACGATGCATCTCAAGAAAATAAATGCACCTACGGTGGGGGTTTTTTACTCACCTAAACGAAAATAATATCTTTGATGTTAAGATGGGTTTGGGTTAGGGATTAAACAATTGAGTTGAGGTTCATGCTTGTCGTGCTCTTATCATTTTTGATGTTGAAAAGGGATTTTGACATCTTCAGTACTTTGGGGGGTCTTTGGTTGATGTTAAATGGCTAAACAAGACTGAATTTCCTAGGAATGTATTACTTATTGATATTGTGGAGGACATTCAATATATCATAATATATTTTTACAATTTTCACATGTAGCCATGCTTACACGGGTAGGAACGGTACTGCTAAACAGATTTCTAAAGAGTGCCTACTTATGGATCAAGGATTATGGTCAGTGACAGAGTTCCATTCTTTCCATGGACCCTCTGTGGATGGGCAACTCTCTCTCTCTCTCTCTCCAAAAATCATAATAGAACTAATACTAACAATTTTTTTTTCTTAATTTAAAACATCATCCAAAAAAAAGTTAAGGCTATCCTTTATTAACCCACTTCACTAATTCAGTAAAAAATAGATTAATTAATAAAGTGTTTTATAATAAAATTGTTTAATGATAATATGGATCATTTTAATTTATAATTTATTTAGTAAATTAAATAAAAGAAAAATATTTAAAACATAAATTTATAATTTACATTGGTTTTGGAGTATGACTTAGATTTTTTTACTTGGTTAAGAGTTGGTCTTTTTTGTATGGATTAACAATCCAAGAGTTAAAAGCATCTCCCAAGGGTGAAAACTTTCCTCTTTATAGACTAACAATAGATAATTCCAAGTGTCATGGTTTTCCAGATAGCAATAGTGATGATTATCTCCACTATTAATTTAGTAACTAAATTATCATGTGTTTTCCCAATAGCCCAAATATGATATACACGCAAATTTATATATGTTCAACAAAATAAAGTTCAAATAAATTTATATCTCTTTATTGTTATCATTATTAAGAAGTAGTTTTTCCTATTTTATTTTTACTTTATGATATCATAAATTATACAGCTTGAGTGGGCCTAATGGTTAAGAGCATGTTTTTCCTCCTAAGAGGTCACAGGTTGAAAACCAGAGGGGCGTAGAGTATGTATGCCTTCGTAGACTTAGCAGTCAAATCATTGTGCGGAGGTGGGTCCCTTGTCCCACAAACAAGGAGGTCTCATATATCAATTTGGTGTTTGGCTTGGCTGTGACCTTAAAAATGGATATTATTATTAATATTATATATAAAGCATTCTAAGATTCTTTTTACAAAATTAAATTTAGTAGAAATAGAAATAACAAAAAGACACAATATTTATGGTTAACATGTAAAATGTAGAATATATCGAGGGTTGTTTTAAGTTTGTTGAAAAATGATAACTTGTTACAAAATCTTATATTGAAGTTTCGACAAACATGAGTACACCTTACAATGGAGAGGGAAACATTAATGTCAAGGGGAACCCCTAGGTAGTGAACAATATTACCCTCCCTCATACATTGCTAAGCACGTCTCATTTAATCTAGTTTGTCTTTGATATCAATCGACTGGAAAGTGAATTTAGATCATTAACCATGGCCCCAATTATACTGCAAGAAACAATTAAACAATCGAGTTCCATCCGCTAATTTGTTTGTATGCAGAATTATTGAGTAGAGTATAATCGGTAATGTTGGTTTTTTCACAACCTTCTCTTATGGGAAAAGAGATGCCTCTAGCTTGGTCTTGAGCTATACTAACAACAATAAGACAATGTAAAGCATTGATAGGTAAAACATAATGGTAGTGGATTGAATAGTTCCAATATATTGAATGGAACTACAATAATAACGGATAATAATAAACCAAAATATACGACAATAGAAAAATGTTGGAAGTACCTTCACACCCAAGGGTTGGAATGTGCTAATTTTTCGTAGAAGGTGGAGGAAGAAATCTCTATGTATTTGGTGTTGAAATCAGCAAAAATAATTTCATTGTATTGGTAATAGAATGAATTGATTAGTATAGGAAGTGACCCATTTTATTTCAACTCCCATATTAGTGTCTCTACAATGATATAATGGTGAATAATCTATGCATATATCTAGAGCATTTCAGTTAGTGTGTACCAAATTTGTTGTGTAAAGGTATACAACATGGAAACCCTTGCATTAGATATTTTTTAAAACATTTATATTTAATAAAATACCATTGATATGAATAATGGCTAAAGTGTTAGAAAATAGAATCTTCACCATGGACAAATAACCCGACCCAGATCCCATTTAAGAAAATATATCTATGATGAAAGAACAACCAACCCTATTATAGGAATTTTCATAATCAATTCTTATAAAAAAAAATATTATCATGGATATTTAGGACACAATGCTCTCCCTATACATCAATATAATGTAATAAATGAACTTTTGTTGAACAAAATTAGGGTGTTGTGTTTGAACTATTTATGTTGTGACTCATTCAATCCTCAATATTATGACTATGACAAGAAGGGTCCATGTCTCTTTGATCAACTCATAAAGAATACCATGAATGCTTGTTTTCCATTTTGGGTTCATCGGTCCAACTATAAGTGAGCATGTGATAATATTTAAGATAGGATTGACATGATTTATTCCTCAAGTATGTTATATGTTTTTCCTAATCAAGCGTATGATGTGAAAGGATGATATTACCTATTATAGATTGTATGAATTTCCCTTTTACTTCCACTATGAATCTTGGGGATGTTATGCCCTATCACACTACACTCCCCTTTAAATTCAATCTTTTCCATATTGAGTTTGATAATAGTTTTGCTATGGTTTCTATTGTGTGGCATTTGAACATGAGAATTTAGATCAATATTGGATGGATACTATGGTAAGAATAGTCCATTATGAAAATTTCCAAATAAAAAGAGTTGGAGTGCTCTAGAACATGAAAAAGAGACAATTAGGAGAGCAAAATTTTGGTTGAAATGCACACATTCATTAAAAATATGTTCACAATGTTATGTCATAGTAATAAGAATTCTACAGTAAGAAGAAACTAAGGATGACCAAAATTTTTGATGGATGGAGGAATATCATGGAGATCGAGCTATTATTTAGGCATATTATGGTGAGTTAGATCAGATGACGAAGCAATGAATTTATCCCTTGGTGACATTAACTACATGAATCCTTCCAAAATAATCAAGGCACTAAGTATGTTTGACAATGTTCTATTGTAATGTTATATGTATATTAGGAAGACATATATGTTGCATTTTGAAAAATATATTTTTAAAATATCCTTCTAAAGTAAAATTATAGATTCCTATGAAGTGTGTGATAAAGTTGTCTCACCCAAGTTGTGGAACATGTTTACTAGTTCTTGTAATTAAATTTACTTTTTTTTTGGATTATTAAATAAAATGAAAATGGAAAACAAGCATTGATGGTATTCTTTATGAGTTGATCAAAGAGACATGGACCCTTCTTGTCAAAGTCATAATATTGAGGATTGAATGAGTCACAACATAAGTAGTTCAAACACAACACAGTCATTTTGTTCAACAAAAGTTCATTTATTACTCCTTGAAAATGTTATAATTGAGTGTTCCTCCTTCTCTCTTCCCATTCAACCATGTTAAACTTACAAAGAAAACTACAAGAGAAAAGTAGTGAGCCAATCTCATAGGAAAACAAAATAGACAAGGAAAGATGGACTTTAGTTGGAGCATTAATAAATCAGTCTATTTACAACCATACATGTAACTCACACACACATATTATATAAATCCACACTTTTATAAATAATAATTCATATTATCAATGAAGCAACCCCATGAAAAATGCTCTTTTATCCTTGGTGATGATTAGGTTTAAAAAAGGAATTGGTCTAATGCAAAGACACTTTTGCAACTATATCAAAATCAAAAGTGTTAATCTTGTATAAGCATAACATAATTGTTTGGGGTTGAAATAAGGTATAGCATCAACACCTTTTGATAGGACAAAGTTAACTCCCTCACATTTCATTAGGAAATGGGTGGGCACAAGCTAATAATAGTCTCTCATCATGCATTGGTGGCAATGCAAACATAGAAAAAAAAATATGTCAACTTGGAGGGATAATTAGATGTACATAGATAATGAATTGGAATATGGTGTAAAAAGATGAAACATAGGAAAATTAGTTTTATTTTCAAATATATAACTTTATTTATAGAAATCGTGTTTACCTATGTGAATTTTAAGTCTTCTTGGCATTGATATGATATTTTTCATGTAAAATATAATGCATATGTTTCCATTATGTTGTAGAGAATATATTGTTATTCTTCACAACTATTTTTCCAAAATTTATAATCTTAATTTTATGTATATTTTTAAATTATGAAAGTTATTATATCCTTTATATGAGAATTCCTTTCATTAGTGAAACCTAAAAGGGTCTTACCATTGTAAAAAATTCCTTCATTTTCTTAAAATATATGTCTTAATGTCCTCTAGTGCACTCTACATTATTTTTTTTCAAATGGTTAAGGCACCAAAAAGTTATAGTAGAAACAAAAGAGGAATGTATTTTAACATTTTGATATATGTCAAGTGAAAAATGTATTAAATTATATATAATCTACGCATATGATTCTCTATGGATATGTTGATTTTCCATGGCAAAAAATATAAGACCAAAGTAAAGGGACATGTATTCCATGCTGAATGTTGGGAAAAACATCCCAATGGGTGTTCATTTGGTTTATTATGTCTAAAGGGTAGTGATATTTGCAACTATAGAAAGTTTTCTTTGCAGGTATTGAGTTTCATGCATGGTTTCCTTGCTAGTTTTGGCATACATGTTATATGCATGTGGTTATGATCTGTCAACGGAATGGAGGATTTCCTACCGTGACAATGATTTGCCTAGCCTTGTCATTTCTTGGATAGCCATGGTATTGAGGGTTTACCACTTGATTGTTTTTTATTAGTGCTCATGTTCCTTATGGATGTGGGTTGAATTATTAGCTCCTGCAGCCTTGGTTGGACAAACACTCTGGAGCCGTAGAACAACTTGGGTTGAGCTACTATTCTTGGAGGCCTCAGTTGGAAAAACACTCTTAAGAGGGATGTAGCAGAGTTCGTGGCTAGATGCTTTGACTATCAGTGAGTGAAAGTACAATGTAAACATCCAGGTGGACTGCTATAGTCGATTGCAATTCCAAAGTTGAAATGGGAGGTCATTTCCATGGATTTCATCACAGGGTTGCCTAAGACAGTGAAATAGCATGATTCCTTATGGTCATTGTGGAAAGATTAACAAATGTTGCAGGCTTCATTTTGGTTAAGTTTACATTTTCATCTAGTGATGTGGCACATGTATTCATTAGAGATGTAGCTAGATTGCATTGTTTTTCGAGGAAGATTGTGTTCAACAGGGATGGGAAATTCACTACCAAGTTTTGGAAGGAGTTATTTGCAGGTTTGAGCATAGAGTTGGCCTACAACACAACTTACCAGCTGCAGGTGGATGGACAAACACAGAGGGTCAATAAGATATTGAAGGACATGTTGAGGATGTATGTGATGCATCAGTAGAGGAAGTGGGAAGACTATCTCCCTTTGGTAGATTTAGCATACAATAATGGTTGTGAGAAGTCACTGAGGATGATTTATTTTGAGGCATTGTATGGGAACAGTTTCAAGATTACCATTAGTTGGAGTGATCTGGTTAGCAGGGTATTGATTGGACCAGATATGTTGGCAAACATGGAATAGAAAACGCAGGTAATCAAGAAGAATCTAAATGCAACATAGGATATGCAGAAACGTTATACAGATAGGAACATGTTTTTCAAGGAGTTCTAGGTTGGGGAATAGGTGTACTTGCACATCAAACTGAGGAAGAGCTCCTTGCAGATTGGATCATGTGCCAAGCTGGCACCATGGCTTTGTGTACTCTTCAATATTATTGAGAGGATTGGGCCAGTAGCCTATCGACTTGCACTACCTTCGAAAATGAAATTCCATGATGTTTTCCATATACCATTGCTTAAGAAGTATGTTAAGGATGTTGATCATGTGGTTGACTAGTTTGTATTGTAGGTGGAACCAAATGGAGAATTCCAGCCAGAGTCTCAGTGGATATTGCAGAAAAAGGTGCTCAAGCTCCATAACCGACAAATCAAGCATGTTAAAGTCCAATGGAAGCACTTTGGGCCCGATGAAGCTACATGGGAGATGCTGGGTCAGATGCGGGCTATGTATCCTTGTTTTCCAGTTGAGGCAAAGTAGTTTTGGCTTGTTTTTTTGGTATATTCTTTATGGTGGTTTGGTATATGATTTATGATGGTTGATATATGTTATATGATGGGTTGGTATATGTTATATGATGTTTTGATATATGCTTAGATATGGTGTTTAGTATATGTTCTAATATATGTTTTGGTATATGATTTGATATATGTTTTGGTATATATTTGTGGTAATGCTGCTATATGTACACATGTATAGGGATGTAAATACCACCATGATCCACTATGCAATATGGGTGTCCTGTTATTATGATCATGTCATCATGTTACTATGATATCATGTGGTTATGTTATCATGTTGTTATGATGTCATATGGATTGACACTCTACAGGATGATCATTATAAATACCGTAATGAACTATGTTATAAGGCTCCACTATGCAGTATGTTGTCATGATTTTTTGTTTGGAATAGATCTTTCATTGTAAATACTGCATCGAGATGTGTTATAAAGTTTCGTGAGAAGTATGTCTTCTTTTAGCATATTGCTGAGCTATATGTGTGATTGAAAACCAAGGATGGTGTCTCCCAAGGGGGAGGGTTTTGTAATGGAAAATAATGGAAATTATGAGAAAAATGAGGTGAAAGGTCACAAGTTCAATGTGAGGAGGAAATTGAAGGAAAAGAATAGAAAATTAAAAAAATAGACTCCTCATTCATAAAAAGGCTTCTGCGGATGAATTGGTAACCCTTTTTTCATTTGAGTTTTGGAGATCTCTCATTATTCTCTCTCTCTCTCTCATACACTTGGAGACTTAGAGTTTTCTTGGAGCACTCTTGCTGGGTGTGGCATACCTCGATATTTTGAGCAGGAAGGTAAAGGAAGATAAGGAAAGTGCAAGAAGGCATTGGGATGAGAAACTAAATCAGATTTTCTTGGAGGTACCGAGTAGCATGTATGTTTCCTTCACTAGTTTTGGCATGCATGTGATTTTTTGTTGTGATCTATCATTGGAATGGAAGATTGCTTAGATTGGTAGTGGATTGCTTAACGTTTCTATTTCTTGAATATCCATGGTGATTGTGGGTTTATTTTCATTGTTGTGTTTTTGATTGGTTCTCATGTTTCCTTAGCTTGGGTTGAGTTACTATTGTTGGAGCCTTGGTTTGACAAACACTCTAGAGCCCTGGAACAACCTGGGTTGAGTTACTAGTCCGAGAACCTTGGATGGAAGAATTCTCTAGAGCCCTTGGTGGGTTGAGTTACTAGTCCTGGTGCCTTGGTTGGACAAATTCTTTGGAGCCCGGTAAAAGTTATGGGTTGAGGTGGATGGCCTCTGGAATCCGAGGATGAGTTTTGATTGATGTGTTTTATGAGATAAAAAATTCATCCTTAGAATATGGCATGGTGATGAATGGATGAAGAGAGATTTGGGTCAGCCATTCTACGGTCGAGTGGAATGTCAAAGTCCCATCCCAGGTTTGGATTTTGCATCATTAATGAAAGGTTATTACTCCTTCTATTTCTATGAGAATTTTGATGGATTATATGTGGTCTATATGGTTGTACTTTCATGAGTATTTATGTCCCTATTATGCTGGTTATGTATGTGTTTTATGACAACAACCATGCATGACTTTCCTCATTTTTTTTACTTGTAATTCAATGATCAATTTATCTATGAACTAATGTGTGGAATCACAATTGGTGTGTTAAGGCATCAATGATTCTTAGCAATTATCAGCTAAGTATGAGACCCTTATGCTCAGTTTGTTAATTACACCTGTAGATTACACATTTGCAATATGTTTGACGACATGCCTGCATGGATAGTAGGGATCTAGTGAAGCTCTTAAAGAAGTATTTTCTTTAACACTATCATTTCCATGTTATTGTATTGATATGAAGAGATGGTTCAATTATAGGTAGTGACCTAGGCTCTAGGCCTGAAAGAGTGTCTCAAATCTTGGAGTCAGTGGCATAGGACTAACAGTTTTGTTCTCTGGTTACTAGCTGGAAATCCAGTGAGGGTGACTTTGGGTTGGTGATCACACTCATGCCTATAGCATGGGAGTGACTGAACCTTAAGTTGTACAAAAGCTCAGTGGTACCCCAAGGCAAGTTGTCTAATTTAGTAGATTGGTTCATGAGGGTCATGTAGCTGATGATTAATGTATGTATGGTGTGTTTCCTTTGGTTCCACTTCCTTAATGTGACTTAGGAGGATGAATCAGATCATAGTGGCCTCTCGTCGCATGTTTACCCTGGCTGGATGGTTGCTTGGGTAGATGTGGGAGGAGGTTTTTACATACCCATTGGTCTATTGGATAACCTAATATGAAAGTAACCCTAGAAATAACTTGCCTTCACATTTCCGAGAAAATATAAGTGGAGTACGGGGGACTATTCCTAGTAAATTCAAAATTCCCGAGAAAAAAGAATTCAAAAATATGGGCTCACAAGGGCAAGGTAAGATTTTGATATAATTCCATGAGTGCATTAGTGGAAAATGGTTTTAAAGAACCTTGGGAATTAATTTGAAGTGATTGACAGATAGCTGATGGGGTAATTGAGAATACGATTTCATTGTTTTGAGAAATTACCACTTTCTTGCTGGGGAGGTACCTAAGATGACACCATATAATGAACTCTGGGAAAATATGAGTCTATGGAAAAGTAAATTGAGGTAGAAATGATTCCTGGATGCTTAGATCAACACTATTATATAAAAGATTTTGATTCACCCAATTATGCATCCCATATAAATCAAATTCACACTAAGTTTTGGCTATATTATACTATGTGTCAACCAAAGGTAGTTAATTTAAATTGGGAACAGAGGGTAAGATAGGACTCTCAACCACCATTTTTTATTTTCCCTTTTGTTACAAAATTTTAAATTGTAAAGAGGCCTAAGGGAAATTACCCAATTTATACTTGATTGATACTAGAAGAGGATGGAAATTGCAGAGGGTAGTGGTGCACTGAAAAATCTTTGAGCCTGAACCTACATTGATACATTGAAATGGAAAAGGGAGGAAAGATAGGAATGAGAGATTTTAAAGAGAAAAGGGGAAATAAATCAACGACAAAATTACCGTTTTTAGAATGTCGCAATTAATGGCTTTAAACATTGGCAGGAAATTTGGCCAGTGGTAATGTGACGTAAGGGGGTGAGATGATGTGGCGTGATGCGCTGTCATGGTATGAGTGGAGCAGGAGCCAGAGGGAGTGGGGGAAAGTAGAAATAGAAAATGGTTTCTTGGAGGGGATTTGATGGTAAGTGATCAGGGACGAGAGGCCCACGAAATGTCTGTGAGGTTGCCACATGGTCAAAGTTGGTTTCAAACAAACTACATTTTGGACCCCCACTCTACATTAACCTTCAGGAGGTGGGGGGGGGTGGGGTTCGTGCATCATTCCTTTACATTGATTTGGCAAGGACAATCTCATTCATCCAAAAGAACTAGTTCATTATTTAAAGAGGACAAAACATCATGTCGAGTTTCATTTCACCATCTAAACCATAATTTTTCTAATTTAATCAAGTTTAAGGATAATAAAAAAACAACTTATGCAACATTTTGGATGGAGCATCGTTTTGAGGATTTTATTTCATTTATTTTTCTTTTATTCCTCTCTTAATTTTTCTCTATTTTTTCTTTTTTCTTTTTCTATTTTCTTTTTATTTTCTTCATTTTCCTTTTCTATTTTTCTTTTTAACAACTAAACAAATTAAAATGAAAAAACAATTACAACATCCCACTCGGATAAATGGCTATATAATCATACCTTGATCACTATATTTATAAAACCTTAATAGTGGTTGTAATGGGGATGACATCCTCCCTGTGAGGTGTCAATAACAACCTAGACTAGTATGCTTCTCCATTAGGCATTTATTTAACCTTCAAACGACTGAAACTAACCTGATTAACTGAAAATTCATTACATATGGAAGCAATTGAATTTTGAACTTAGGGCCTTCACTCCAAGCTTTAATCTCTAATGATAGCCACCCACACCTACAGTAGTTGGAACAATATTATGGTATATACAATGATTTTGGTTTAAACTAGATGAATTTAGGTAAAGTAATGTTTGAGTAACCTTCCATTAACAATCCCTCTAGCAAGTTATTCTCACGTTAGATATTTTAACAGAAATGCATTGCTCCCATGACAAGCTTCAATTTTATAAGGCCCTTTCCACAAACTGTCAAATTTTCCATGCTTTCCCTTTTCCTCATTTTTGGAATCCCATTTTAACACAAGGTCACTAACCTGAAAATCATCAAGTTTCACTCTCTTATCATGAATTATTTTGATATTATCCTAAATTATTTGTGTTTTCTTGTAGACTTCTTCTCTGGCCTATTACAATTGTACCATTTGATTTATTCTTCTTTGCACATCATTTGTTTCAACCTCTAATTCCTACAATATTTTCAATGCTGGAATTCCTAGGGATGTGGGTAAAACTGCATCAACTCCATAAACATGATGGAAAGGTGAATAAAACGAATATTATTTAGGTATTAAAATAGATTAAATTGAATAAATCAAAATAAATAAAGTTAATGTTTAATTATAAATTAGTAATTAGTCATTATGAAGTAGTTTGTTAGGAGATAACGGTTAGAAATTCGTTGTTCCAACCATTGAAACAATAATTTATTTATTTATTTATTAGTTTATACTTGTTATTATTTTTAAATTAGATTAGATTGAATTAAATTAAAATAAATAAAATTAATATTTAATCATGGAATACAAATAAATATAATTATATATGTGTAATGCTTATAAAATCAGATTAAAAATATTAAATCATTTTTTAGGAAAAAATTAAGAAGGGGGTCAATTGAGAAGAGAGAGCACCCAACTCTTGCTTAATTTTCAACCATCATCCATGTTGATAATGATTACATGTTTCTCATTCTCAATGGCTTCTCTTAGTTTTGTATGATGGAAGTGATCAACCCTTGTGATGAACTCATAATCATGAATGAAGACATGATGCTTAGGTTTCTCCGCTTGTTCAGTTAAAGATGAGTGGAAATTTTTGTGTTTAATGTCTACTACCTGTACTTGGATTCTTTGGCTAATAGAGTGACCAATTTCCCCAATGTAGGGAATCCAACAAGATCAGGGGATAGAGTAGACCACTTTCAAGTCTTTAGGATTCACAGGGTCTTTAACAAATCTAAGGGAATTTATAATGGTATTAAGGGGCTTGAAGGTAGAAAAAACTTTATTATTTTTAATAATATGAGAAACCCTATTAGTGGTCCAATCGTTAAACGAAAGTTGCACATTGGAGATAACATCATCACGGGCAATTTTAACCCTGGATTCTTTACTAGCTCTTTGAAAATCCTTGAGTCCTTGATGCTTGCTATAGGCATTATTTTCAAAAAGTTTCAAAAGATGAGACTTTTATTCTTCTAGGTGATCCTTATCCAAAGTCCTCACGGCACGAGTGGCAAGAGTGTTGAGAACTCTGAATTTCTATGTTGGAAAGTGATGAGAATTGGCTTGAATGTGTTGTTCCATCTGAGTCTTTTTGCAATAAACTTGGTGAGAAGTAGAACCATCAACCATTATAGATAGGAGAATATCAAGGAAAGGAAGACACCCATTTACCTCGACCTCCATCATGAATTTGATGTTGTCGGATTGGTAATTAATTTGGTTTAGAAATAAATCTAGTTTCTCATGATCATGGGGCCAAACAACACAAGTATCATCCACAAATCTCTTCCATCGCTTAGGGAAGAATTAATTAGAGGCCAAATCTTTGGTCGCAAAATCTTCCATGAATAAATTTGGAACTATAGGGGAAAGAGGATAACTCATCGCTACCCCACAAGTTTGTTCATTGAAATCACCCTCGAAACTGAAGAATGTAGAGTTAAGACAAAGACCAAACAATTTGGCCATGTCATTATTAGTTACTTGGTTTATGACCTCGATGGATTTTACATTTATTCCCTTTATACTAATATTCATATATCCATCCATCTCTCCTCTCTCCTTCTCCTCCCCATTGTTTCCATCTCTCCTTTGTCTCTTTATCTCACCCCAAAACATACACTCTCTCTCTATTTCTCTCTTGTCACTCCCTCTCTCTCTCCACTTCTCACACTCTAGGTTTTTATTCTTCCCTCCCACTCTTACCCTCCAACTCCGTCTCCCTATCTCTCCCTCTCACAACCTATCTCCCTCCATATCTCCTCCTCTCTCTCAAGTAAGCTCTCTCGTACTTCCTGTCTCTCCCTTTCTCTCCTACCTCCCTATCTCTTCCGCTATATATCTCTCTCTCCAATCCTCTCTCTCTTTTCCCTCCAATCCTCTCTCTTCCCCCATTTTTTTGTGTTGTATTAGTAGTAACTTAGCCCATAAGTTTGGTATATAATTAGATGTTGTTTTCTAATCCTATTTGATATATTTTTATTTATTTACCATACCTCCTTATACCTCTTTTATATTTATTTATTTGGCATACCTCTTTTATAAATATGGTATTTGGCCCATGGTATTTGGGCCATGGTATTAATAATTATTTGTCCCATGGTATTTGTACCATAGGCTTCACCTAAATAAAACCTCTTTTTTGAGTTTTAGTAAAATAAACACGTTTATGTAGTAAAACTTATTTTTGAGTGTTCCTAAACCTTTTTGTATTTTAAATTTATATTGTGTTTATACTTAATAATACTTAGATTGATCCTCTTTATATTTTACATTTATATTGTATTTATACATAATAATAATTAGATTGATTTTCAAATAGGCCGACATTAGATTAAAAATGTAAAATGTTAAATTTTACACATTGCATGTTTACATTTACATTTACATTTGCATTTTTAAGAGAGCTCTATGTCCATATTCATTGTAAAGTGCCACTCGGCCCTATAAAAAGCACATATGGGTCTTGAAAGGCCCCTTTCACCGAATTGTCAAATTGTCTCACATGGATGATTTATTTATTTTAGAAAAAGCCACATGAACAAGATAGGTATGAGAGGGAAGTTTAGAAAAAAAAGTTAAGTTAGAAAATTTCAAAACTTGATTGGAAAGAGTTAAGTATCCAAACATAAAGTTTTTGATCCCCTTGAGATTCTATTGTTAGATTTGGTTGCCCGCAAGGTGAAAAAGAAAAGTTGGAAAATTTCAAAACTTGCATAATAGACTCTCCACGATTCAGTGAATTCTCCTTCGATGAGGAGGTCCTCGTCGAGGCCCATTCTTGATTTCCATAGAGGGTCGAGCTTCTCGCTATTTCATCTAAGGTGAGCCATCCTTCTTATTAAAAAGAATTCTAATTTTGGTGTACTAAAAGATTAGTTAGCCTAAAATCCAGTAGATTGTTTTAAGAATCATAAGTTGAAATTTTATATTGTGGAAAGTTGAATTGTGTTTTTTAATTACAATTTTGTTCATTACAATTTTGTTCCGTTTATCTTAATAAAGTTATTTTTTTATTAACTCTTTATGAAAAACAATTAATTTTTTATTTAATTAGAATATATATAGACTACGAAAATAGTTGTTCAACTAGTGGAGACAACCATCATTGGTTGCTACTTTTAAATATAAATTGACTTATTATTATTAATTAATAAAAACCAAGCCACTTAGAATTACACATTAGTAACGTAAGAGAGCAGACTTTTAAATCTTGCTTTGAATGGATATTGGACACAATTTCATATGATTTTTGGATAGTTCACTTAGCACTCATTGCATCTCGTGATGCAATGACTGCTAAGTGAATTATTCAAAACTCATTTGAAATTAGTCACTTAAAACTACCTCTCATAGAAATGGTCATAGATAAAACTTATCCCAATTGAATCCTAATGATATCTAATTTAATTAATTGTTTTTAATAAATTTTATTAATTTTATATTTTTAGAATTACATTTCCCACTTTACATTACTATATATAATTTGAGTGGGCCTAATGGTTAAAAGCATGTTTTTCCTCGGTCACAGGTTCAAAACCAGAAAAGGTAGAATATGTATTCCTCTCTGGATAAGGGGCCTCTCCCTGCAATCCCTAGGTTAGGTCAGGAGCTTCTCACAGCAATAACAATTAAAACTTGAAAACCAAAATCAGATTAGCAGTGAGCCGACAAAAATCAGATTAACAGTGAGCGGACACTGTTTTTCCATGAGAATGGCTGACAAATACACAAGAACCCAAATTCTTAGTGCCATTCAATTAACAATTAATTATGAAGGAGCCGGTTATCGCAGGGAAAATTTGACATTGTGATTAGCAACCAGCCATTTGTCATTGTGATTACTATAACGAAAATCCATACATTTGTAAATCTAAATCGCATCGTCTTAACTTTACAAAAACAACAACCAACAATTTATAAATCTACTTTACTGAAACAACAACCAGCAATTTATAAATCTGTAATTCCTGAACAGTCTAGATTTACATTTTTGATGATTTGTTAGGGTTCGAATGGACGCGCCAATATTTGAGATCCAGTGTTAGTTTTGCAATTTTTATCATCTAGGTGCTCATAACGATTTCATTAACACATAAGACGAGGATGGTGATCAATGTCAGGAAGTCCTCTATTATTTTACAAAATTTTGAGGAGCAAGAGATTGTCTATATTCTATCTATTTTCCCTTATGAAATATTGGACCTTGATATTGGGCTCAACTATATCAGTTTCCACTTAAAGTCAAATAGTTATCTTAAAGTTAACTAGCATTGGCTATTGGTTAAGTTTGAGAAAAGTTTAAATGTTTGGTGTTTTAGGTTTTTGTCTAGGATAGGAAATATGTACTGGTTAAAATGGTAATGGAAGCAATATGAGTTTATTGCATGCCCTTAACTTAGATTTCTACAGGTACCTTTGAGAAAATAGAGAGGTTGTTTTTCAAATTTCTTTGAGCAAGATCCATGGAACATTTTGTCTTTCCTTGGATTCATTGGAGCAGGTTGGTTATTCCGAAGCACCTTGGGGGATGGGGCCCCAAAAACATTTTCTTATTCTCAAAATCCCCTGTTCCAAAAAGTACATGTAGATTTCAATGCACCTAGAGTCTCTGGACAAAGGTGATTATTCAAAAATATGTTGCTCCATTGTCTCTAGAGGACTGGGAGTGCTATCTTATCAAGCTAAGACATAATATATTTGTGATCTCACATGCAATTCTCCCTCACTCCTTCGATTTGGTGGCTTTTGGTTTTGCGTGGCGAGTTGGTAATGGCAATAGTTTATGCATTGGTTATGCTTCGTGGCTTGGACTTCTCGAGGAACGCGTTCTCCCTCCACCTCTTATTTATTTTATGAGGGACCATAGCATTACATGCTTGACACATACTGATGCCCCTGTCTGCACTACCCTGTGGAGACAGGGCTAGAAAGGTGCATGGGATCTTTGAGGTATTTCGATAGCACGAAATAAGGTGATTTTCTCAGACTCTCCTTCATATCTAGGAAAAAAATTATGTTTAGGGTTTGGCAATTTTTCACGTTTTTCGAAGGCATGGTTCTCCCAACTCAGTAGGCCTATTTTCATTTCAGATCCTAATCCATCGAGGCCATGGGGAGTTTTCAACGATTCATCTCAAGAAAATAAACCCACCTACGATGGGGTTTTTTTCTCACCTAAACGAAAATCATATCTTTGATGTTAAGATGGGTTTGGGTCTGGGGTTAAACAATTGAGTTGAGGTTCACGCTTGTAGTGCTCTTATCATTTTTTATGTTGAAAAGGGATTTTGACATCTTCAGTACTTTGCGGGGTCTTTGGTTGATGTTAAATGGCTAAACAAAACTGAATTTCCTAGGAATGTATTACTTATTGATATTGTGGAGGACATTCAATATATCATATTATATTTTTACAACTTTCAGATGTAGCCGTGTTTACACGGGTAGGAACGGTACTGCTAAACAAATTTCTAAAGAGTGCCTACTTATGGATCAAGGATTATGGTCAGCGACAGAGTTTCACGGACTGAACAGTTCATTCCTTCCATCGACCCTATGTGGATGGGCACCTCTCTCTCTCTCTCTCTCTCTGTATATATATATCTACATCTATATATATATTATATATATATATATATATATATATATATATATATATATATATATATATATTATATATATATATATTATATATTTATATATATATATTGCTACTCAACAAGCATGTATGATTATTATCATTGACTATTATTTGGGTATATTTTCATCACACAATGACTGTTTAAAACAAGAATATGTTTTCTTGGTATATTTTTTGATGAACTAGAATCATTTTGGTATACACCTCATATGATTTTTTTGTATTGAGATGGCCACATATCGATCTAGGCAAATCCACAAAGAATGTACATGAAAATTGTGTATTTACAGAATGTATTTCTTTACTTATAATGAGAATACGAGTTTCTTTTCACAAGAAAAAATCTTAAAACTTGGTCAAAAAACAAATTTATTATTCATTTTTTTTGTAAGCTGGGGTGGGACTCTCCGATTTACATGTCCATTAAGTACCCCTCAACGGGGGAAGGGTAGCCCAATATTTGAACCCAAGACTTCCAGTTCGGTGAGACTTCATTTCCACGGCCCTTGCCGCTTGAGCTACCCCATGTGGACAACAAATTTATTATTTTATTTTTATTTTTATCAAGTATATTTTTTTGCAAAAATCATAATTTAACTAATACTAACAATTTGTTTTTCTTAATTTAAAACATCATACAAAAAAAGTTAAGGTTATCCTCTATTAATCCACTTCACTAATTTAGTAAAAAATAGATTAATTAATAAAGTGCTTTATAATAAAAATATTTAATGATAATATGGATCATTTTAATTTATGATTTAGTTAGTAATTAAATAAAAGAAAAATATTTAAAAAATAAACTTATAATTTACATTGGTTTTGGAGTATGACTTAAAATTTTTTACTTGGTTAAGAGTTGGTCTTTTTTGTATGGATTAACAATCCAAGAGTTAAAAGCATCTCCCAAGTGTGAGAACTTTCCTCTTTATAGACTAGCAATAGATAATTCCAAGTGGCATGGTTTTCTAGATAGCAATAGTGATGATTATCTAAATTATAATGTGTTTTCCCAATAGCCCAAATATGATATACACGCAAATTTATATATGTTCAACAAAATAAAGTTCAAATAAATTTATATCTCTTTATTATTATCATTATTAAGAAGTATTTTTTCCTGTTTCATTTTTACTTTATGATATCATAAATTATACAGCTTGAGTGGGCCTAATGGTTAAGAGCATGTGTTTCCTCCTAAGAGGTCACAGGTTCAAAACCAGAGGGGGGTAGAGTATGTATGCCTTCGTAGACTTAGCAGTCAAATCATTGCGCGGAGGTGGGTCCCTTGTCCCACAAACAAGGAGGTCTCATACATCAATTTGGTGTCTGGCTTGGCCCTGACCTTAAAAATGGATATTATTATTAATATTATATATAAATCATTTTAAGATTCTTTTTACAAAATTAAATTTAGTAGAAATAAAAATAACAAAAGGACACAATATTTATGGTTAACATGTAAAATGTAGAATATATCGAGGGTTGTCTTAAGTTTGTTGAAAAATCATAACTTGTTACAAAATCTTATATTGAAGTTTCGACAAACATGAGTACACCTTACAATGGAGAGCAAAACTTTCATGTCAAGGGGAACCCCTAGGTAGTGAACAATATCACGCTCCCTCATACATTGCTAAGCACGTATCATTTAATCTAGTTTGTCTTTGATATCAATCGACTGGAAAGTGAATTTAGATCATTAACCATGGCCCCAATTATAACGCAAGAAACAATAAAACAATTGAGTTCCATCTGCTAATTTGTTTGTATATAGAATTATTGAGGAGAGTATAATCGCTAATGTTGTTTTTTTCACAACCTTCTCTTATGGGAAAAGAGACGCCTCTAGCTTGGTCTTGAGCTATACTAACAACAATAAGACAATGTAAAGCATTGATAAGTAAAACATAATGGTAGTGGATTGAATAGTTCCAATATAATGAATGGAACTACAATAATAATAGATAATAATAAACCAAAATATACGACAATAGAAAAATGTTGGAAGTACCTTCAAACCCAAGGGTTGGAATGTGCTAAATTTTCATAGAAGATGGAGGAAGAAATCTCTATGTATTTGGTGTTGAAATCAACAAACATAATTTCATTGTATTGGTAATAGAATGAATTGATTAGTATAGGAAGTGACCCATTTTATTACAACTCCCATATTAGTGTCTCTACAATGATATAATGGTGAATAATTTATGCATATATCTAGAGCATTTTAGCTAGTGTGTACAAAATTTGTTGTGTAAAGGTATACAACATGGAAACCCTTGCATTAGATATTTTTTAAAACATTTCTATTTAATAAAATACCATTGATATGAATAATGGCTAAAGTGTTAGAAAATAGAATCTTCACCATGGACAAATAACCCGACCTAGATCCCATTTAAGAAAATATATCTATGATGAAAGAACAACCAAACCTATTATAGGAATTTTCATAATCAATTCTTATAAAAAAAAAATTATCATGGATATTTAGGACACAATGCTCTCCCTATACATCAATATAATGTAATAAATGAACTTTTGTTGAACAAAACTAGGGTTTTGTGTTTGGACTATTTATGTTGTGACTCATTCAATCCTCAATATTATGACTTTGACAAGAAGTTTCCATGTCTCTTTGATCAACTCATAAAGAATACCATCAATGCTTGTTTTCCATTTTCACTTTATTTAATAATCCAATTTTTTTTTTTTAATTATAAGCACTAGTAAACATGCTCCACAACTTGGGTAAGACAACCTTATCACACACTTCCTAGGAACCTATAATTTTACTTTAGAAGGATAGTTTAAAAATATATTTTTCAAATGCAACATATATGTCTTCCTAATATACATATAACATTACACTAGAACATTGTCAAACATATTTAGTGCCTTGATTATTTTGGAAGGATTCATGTAGTTAATGTCACCAAGGGAGAAATTCATTGCTTCGTCATCTGATCTAACTCACAATAATATTCCTAAATAATAGCTCGATGTGCATGATATTCCTCCATCCATCAAAAAATTTTGGTCATCCTTAGTTTCTTCTTACTATAGAATTCTTATTACTATGACATAACATTGTGAACATATTTTTAATGAATGTGTGCATTTCAACCAAAATTTTGCTCTCCTAATTGTCTCTTTTTCATGTTCTAGAGCACTCCCACTCTTTTTATTTGGAAATTTTCATAATGGACTATTCTTACCATAGTATCCATCCAATATTGATCTAAATTCTGATGTTCAAATGCCACACATTAGAAACCATAGCACAACTATTATAAAACTTAATATGGATAAGATTGAATTTAAAGGGGAGTGTAGTGTGATAGGGCATAACATCCCCAAGATTCATAGTGGAAGTAAAAGGGAAATTCATACAATCTATAATAGGTAATATCATCCTTTCACATCATACTCTTGATTAGGAAAAACATATAACATACTTAGAGGAATAAATCATGTCAATCCTATCTTAAATATTATCACATGCTCACTTATAGTTGGACCAAGGAACCAATCCCAAAAATCCAATTTGTATGTTAGAAAATCACATCAATGATTTAATTCCTATATTACAACTAAGCCCACACATTTATCTACTCCTTGAAAATATTATAATTGAGTGCTCCTCCTTCTCTCTACCCATTCAACCATGTTAAACTTACAAAGAAAACTACAAGAGAAAAGTAGTGAGCCAATCGCATAGGAAAACACAATAGACAGGGAAAGATGGACTGTAGCTGGAGCATTAACAAATCAATCTATTTACAACCATACATGTAACTCACACACACATATTATATAAATCCACACTTTTATAAATAATAATTAATATTAACAATGAAGGAACCCCATGAAAAATGCTCTTTTATCCTTGGTGATGATTAGGTTTAAAAAAGGAATTGGTCCAATGCAAAGACACTTTTGCAACTATATCAAAATCAAAAGTGTTAATCTTGTATAAGCATAACATAATTGTTTGGGGTTGAAATAAGGTATATCATTACCACGTTTTTATAGGACTGTTACACTGAATTTTGTCACCCTGACTATCTGCAGTATGTGGCCTCATCAATAGCCACATTGTCCTCTTTGTCAAGCCCCATACCTCTGCTCTTCATGTCAAAACCTTAAAGGGAGAGAAAGTCACTTAAAAACATGTTTATCTCTGGGTACGCAGATTCTCTCTACCTTTCCTGCGTGTACGCACTCCATATACATTAGACCTGCGTAGTAATACGCTCTGTATACTAAAGCTAGGGTGCGTACCCCTGTAAAAGTCAAAAGGCGCAAGTTTCATCTTTAAAAAGTTACTTGTGGTCACTTCTAGAGCCTTCTAGAAGAGTTCTTGACGTGTATTGAGCGCCTCCAGATGGTTCATGCACCCCTATGATAGAGGAGCTTATCCCATCAAGAGAGGAGCTACCCCATCCAAAAGAGGGAGTATCCCATTGATGTTGGAACTGAATAACCTCCTCTAGAATACTATAAATACAGGCATTGGGCCAAAGGAGAAGGAGGTTGAAAGCTGAACATTCTATAGGGTAAATGCTGCTGGAATTAGGACTTCCATTTGTTGACTTGTGAGGAGAGATCACTATCCTTCCTTGTTGCCATAGTGGGAGTGGGTGAGCTTGTCAAAGTAGAGGAAATCTCTTGCTGGACCCTGGGAGGAGCTTGCACAACACCAAGGCTCAGGTTGTAATGGTTCCTTTGATTATTTAATACAAATAAGTCCATTCTTCTCAATGATTTGTTAATGAATTATTTCGTACATTCCTTGGTCAGTATGATAGATATATTTTGTTTTATAATGAATATTCAGATGCTATGTAATTGTTTTCCTTGTTAGTGAATGCAGGTCTGAAGGTGAAGGAGGAGCTCATCCGGATCAACAAGACTGGACTACTACAACAAGCATTGGACCTAAGGTAAGATCGAGAACATTTGAATTCTTGTAAAATGATATGTATCTAGAGAAGGATAGCTCTTATTTGGTTTGTTTTTCATTAGAGAGTCTTAGACTCCTAGGAAGGTTAGATTTGCCCGCAAGTATAACTCATTCCGCGTGACAAATTGGCGA
>APFE030286560.1:444863-472785 GCA_000404065.3 Pinus taeda | reverse complement strand
GAGAGGATTACAACCCATTGATCTGACCCAACATCATCCTCCCAGCATGAAAGCCCTTCTTCACCTCATGAAAAGCTTAGATCACCCAACACTATGATATTCCATTAGGAAACCAACAACACTTCCTTACAAGATGCAAGATTCTAGCCTCTGGATCTCTGGGGTGAGGGATCCATATATAGATGATTGTAGTGGGGTGAGTCAACTTCTGGGATTTTGATTAGTGTCTTCTATTTGATAGTTCTTGATTCCACTTGGAGATTGATGATCTCTTACTCATCCCTGGGTGAATTCAAAGAGGCAAGTGTCAGAGGAGAAGTTTCTGGAAGATTCCATGATCCCCCACCTCGCAAACTGTCTCTGCCATTTGTACATTCTCACCCATCGCACCCTAGAGAAGGGCTTTCCAGTATGCATCGCACCTTTTACACTGAGCAGGTGAGATGCATCGCACCCTCTTCACTGGGCATTCTGTATGGTCCAGTTTTGACCAGTTCTGAGTAGTTTTCTGTGGAGAACTTCTGGGAGATGATGTAATCAGTTGACCTTGTTCTTTTAGGGTGTGAAGCAACACTTTTAGGGACTTAGGAGCCCTTGGTTTATGGACATTTACGATTGGGGTTGTAGTGCCCAAAAATTTCTATAACAATGGTCTACATACTTGGTATGTCTATTCTATTGCCTCGCATCTCAAGAATCACATTACAGTGATAATGTATTATGTAGATATGCCTCTTGTATTACAGCGATGTGACTTACATCTATCTATGTCTTGCATGACGAAGATTCTCAAGTATCGCTTTTAATGCCTGTAGCATTGTTTTATTCCTTTGCATCATATTTGATACCTCTAACATTGCTTTAGGGCTTCACTTCATTTTTTATACATGTAGTTGTTGGAAATACTGAGAAGGGTTTGAATTAGTGTTTCCTTTTACAACTATTATTTTACTAGTTAAGATCTCTTAAAAATAGAACATAAATGAACAATAAAATAAATAATTTTATTAACAAGAATTGACGAGGACCCCAATCCTATTTACCGTGAAATAACTATAATGATAGTTCAAGATTCCAACCTTAGACGAAGACTCCAATCTTCAAATCAAGCACGCTCCAACCCTAGACGAAGACACCAATATTCAAACCAAGCAGCCTCTAACCTATAGTTCAACAAGAAAAAATTTGGTCTTCTTGAGGACTCCAATCCTCTCTATTAGCTTAGGCTCCAACCTGGTCTTCTTGAGGACTCAAATCCTCTAGGGATCCAACCCTCCACTTTAGTTCTTCAAGACACTTTCAATTCTTTCTCAAGTTTTCCAAAACAATATTCAACAAGTTCTGAGTGTCATTTTCATAATACTTCAAGGCTTATCTCAAAGAATGTCTCAATCAAGGAAACAAGAGAATCTACAATGAACCTGTTGTATTTGCTATAAAACCACCCAAAATTTTGAGCATATATAAAATTCGGGTCCCCCACTACTTGCCTCAAGCCATCCAGGGGCACTCTAGTTGTTCATTGGCTAATTCACCGCATGGCTTGTTCTAGTTGAACCCTGTCGATGCATTCACTCATGTATAATGCGATATATATTGCATTATTTTGTCATGACCCACCTTGTGCATTGACCCAAACCTTCCATTAGGGTTTTCGAAGTGTGATGTCTTTCCCAAGACTTGAGATATTTTCCCTATACATTTCAAATCAATGGTGACACTGTACATAGGCAAGCAAGACCCCAATCTAGCTTTCATTATCATTGGCCATACTAGGTTTTGGAGAGAAACCCTAAATTGGCACAAGAATGTTTCCCTACATTATTTAACCTAATTCATATTCCTCCAGAGCTCCATTCCCTATTTAGCATAATGGTAAGAACCATTGAGTGTCATGTTTCACTTCCTTTCATATTTGGTTCCCCATCCCCACATGTTCTTTAGGGTTTGTAAGTTTGTCATCATTACGTGCTTCTTTGAAGCCCGAATTTGCATTAATCTCCACCCTCTAAATGCATGGTCATGAGAATTTCAAGGAACGTGCCCTATGAGTGCACCATCACCTTGGGCATCATGAAATATCATAGACAAGTGTAATTAATAGATCCAGATGATTTTGAGTCCTTCTCCAAACTTGAGTGCACTTGACCAACCCATATAATTCGTAGTGATTTGGATAAACCATTGTCTATGCGCCTGAAGTGAAATAGTTTATTTATTCATTGATTTCCATGTTATCACATGAAAATATCACTATCAAGGGATAACTTGTTTTCATCCCACCTCCTTTTCAAGAAATTGATCAAAGATACCAAGGGTATACATTCAACTATGCAACAAGCAATCGCTTGACCCAACAATGCTAAGATGCTCTCAAGATGAAAGTGACCTACTCTCCTAAGGAATCGAATGGAAAAATGAACTGGACACAAGATATGTTCTTGAGTGTGTGGTGATTATTTAATAGATGACATGGTGGATTTTTTGTTAACGAATAAAGGTTAATGCTTAGTTAAACCAATGCAACCCACTCGAAAGTATTATGGAAGTTTGTTTTGCCAAGAGGGGATTATATCCATGAAGTTTGCTACCTTGAAGGCCAACACACATGAGATATGAGGCATGGAGCATAAGGGGTATTATATGGTCATCACAAGTTCATACACGTGGTTTTCTTCCATTAGAGAATCGGGATGTATCTCTTTCAATAACAGTAAGTCTTGATTTCTTTAGGGGTGGGAATATGACAACAGAGGAAACTACCAGATTCACTGATCTGGAAGAGAAGGCATTGAATGACATGTTTGTCATTCTTTTTGATGTGTGGGTTGACAGTGCAAAGAAAAGACCATGGAAAAGTTAACCACGGTTTTGAATGGATATGGGTCGGTGGAAATTGTACCTTCTTTGTTTGTTCTCATGGGCAAATTTTTCTCTTGACCATGCAATCTTGCTTTCCATGCTTTTCCAAAGCTTTGAACACAATTTGGTAAGCTCAGATCAATTATTGTTGAACATCCCCACTTAAAAGAAGGGATTCAGTTCTTATTTATACCAGATCCTCATGATGTTGGTCCAGCAAATTTGCTTCCTAGGTGTTCTTTGCCATAGTATTTTTTTGAAGAGGTTACTAAGCATGTTTAGAATGCTATCTTCTCTAGCAATCCTTGCAGAATTAATTTTTCACACAGGAGACCATCCTGTTTCGGCAGGATATGTTATACCGAATGCATTAATCTTGTCTAATCCCTCTTTCATCAGAGGAAACAAATGAGCCTTTTGAACATTTGGTCGCCATGGTAACTCATCAAAGTCATCTCTACCCATTACCTCTCACAGTGCAACCTATTATCTGGAATTATGACCATTGTTTGTGTTTGTACCCCATACCACACATGATAGTATTAGCAGATAAGTCTGAATAGAAAGCCAATTAGGGGCATAGATGACCGAGGGGATGGAGAGCGTAGGATGTTTAAGGTGCTATCAGAGGTGCAGGTCAAAGAGGATGTTTCGAGCCCAACCGAGGTATTTAGATGCCCATGTGGGAGCAACACCTTGAGCACAAGTTGGAGGGTTGTGTAGTCAATACCTGCAGTGGCTATATTGTTTTGTTGATTTAAACTATGAGAAAGGGCCCTAAAAATGATCGATGCTCAAGTGAAAAAGTGTTGAGGACCTTTTAACAACATTCAACTCAACTGCTCATAAAACTACCAACAAGTTCATAGATCCCTTGTGCAAACAAAGGCGTTGTTTGTACACCAATCAAACCTACGAATATGTGCGTCTACATTGCCAAAATGATATGGAAAACACAGGCACCATAGTCCTATGGAAACTAAGGAAGGGTGGTTGGGTTTCACATCAAACGATGAAATCACTTATATTTTTAACAAGCCATGTCTACTTGTCATAGTCGCATTTGGACAGGATGGTCATGATGGAAGGAACGAATTGATGTTTATGAGGAATGCATTGATTTTTGGACAGTGCCGAAGCTTTGCTGATCACTTCACACTAAATTCATGGTTTCGATCAGGACACATCACTTGGCAAGCTCCAAATCAGCGCATACCATGTGTTGAGAGAAGACCCCTCCAGCTTCATGCACTCGCTTTGTTACATGGCATCGACCCATGAAAATACGATAGTGTAAGAGGTGTACAAACTCTGCAATCTTGAATATCAAACATATAGTAGGGATAGCGACTGTTTTGTGACTGTTTTTCTATTCACACAACACGTATCTCATGTTGAAGGTCACATGTCCCCCCACTCCATTCCTCATCCATGAACTTTTGTAAGCTTCACTGAGGAGATTCAACCATCCAATGAAGTAAACTACAAGGTAATCAAGAATACATTGAGTTGAACTTTCGGGCCTATGTTAGAAATGATAAGGAACACGAGCACCACAATGATTCACACCCAAAACACAAACATTTGAAAGCCTAGCAATATCACAGGACATGAGGCTCAGAAATGAAGCTCTAAACGTGACCAGCAACCATGTTGCTCCTCTGAGTGGCAATATCGCAATTTCAGAACCTCGAACAAGTGATAGAAGAGCAACCACTCCAGGTGTGACCAGGTGACTAATGGCCACTAAATCACACTCGAAGACCTTAGGTGGGAATCCAAGAGATGCAACTGGCGACCTTGCGAATCTCAAGAGCGTCACACTTTCTTCCAAGTTGCTGAGTAGCATTACAACCCCCCCAGGTGACCTCACCGGAAATGCAACTAGCCATCAGTTGTGACCTGTAGATGCAACTTAGGCTGGGTCACCTCTTCACTCTTCACCAATATCACCATAGTCGCAATACATTTCCCCATTTGAGCACAGGGTGGGAAACTTTCAGTAGACCAAGACCACGCGATCTAGATTCAAGAATCTTTATTCTTCCTAAGTCGCAATCTTGTGTGACAGATTTGTGATCTCCTCCCATAATGCAAAGTCACATTGCAGGTTTCACCGAGCTCGCTGCTAAAATATATAGTGTCAAGAAATATGCCAGCATATGTCCTAGAGAACATATTAAAATAATCATACAAAGAATGACGAAAGCCATTATAAATCGCCACGGAAGATTGAGTTTTTTTTAAGGACAATATATCAAGGTAGATGAATTCTTGCTTATTATTATTGTTTATATTTTGACTTGTCTTATTTAAGTAAATTCATATTGATAATTAATCGATGGTTGTATGTGCTTGCATGGTTAAGGACGTGTGTATTTTGTGGATGTAACGAAGATATCATCCAATTTTTAAGCATTATACCAGCCGACATTTCATAAAATGAAGATGCATTCAAAGCTCATTAGGTGGATGATAGCTCAGAGCAACAACCTAAATGACAAGAGGGTACCTCCAATAATAGTAGAGTACGAGTCTCAAAGTTATAAATAAGGAAGCAAGAAGCTAGTCCATGCAGAAGAATTACATTTTATCATGAAGCTTTCCTGGCTAAAGTTCTCCTCCAACAAGCCAGATGGTCCCTTACAAGCTTCAAGAGCCCCTCAATACACCCCAAGGATCATCACCAGAGGATTAATGAATGTCAATGAAGCACAGTGGTAGGAAAACAAGTCGGTTCCACAACCAAGAATCTGCATCACTATGAGATATAGGCAACAAGCATTTTAGGGTTTCTAATAACCCTCTACTTCCCTCCCCTCTCTCTTTGTATTATCATAATGTAAATTTCACCCACCATTATATCAGCCAGTATGTTGGGACCAATGTGAGCATGTAACAAGCATTCTTGGCTTGAGAAAGAAGTGGGGAATCTCAAGAGTCAGGAGGGTAGCCAAAAGGGCACGGGGGAACGTCAAGAGTCACGATAGGTGAACAGTCACCTAAACCCTATAAATGTATCCTCATACATCATATAGAGGGACTTAGCACTTGATTTGAGGGCATATAGATAGTTGATTCATGCTTGAGAGATAGGGCCACTCAAAGTTTGGTAGCTAGGAGATTGGATTTGCAATAGGGCTAGGATTTTGACATTGGGAAATGGTATGAGCAACCCATGTTCCACTATTGGGTATTGACCAATTGTCCTTTGCATCATATTAATAAGATTTTTTCTTTTATCTTTGGCACTGATTCCCATGCTCACTCATGGTGGTTGTATTAGCTGTCTGGTACCTCGCCATATTTGTATGTGTGCTTTCATATACACAAGATGTTATGTTCTAATACATAGTGGTTTCATGTATGTTTCACTTTTGAATCTGTGTTTACTTGTTCCTTACCATGTTTGTAACCTATTGTGAACTACTTCGTGATTCACCTCCGTCATGTTCCTGTTTATTATGTCCGATGGGGTTTTAGCTCACTAATCACCTTCATCATTTATCTCTTCTTATCATTGTTGTGACTTGTTTAAACCTCTTTTATACAATTTGTCAATCTTGGGCTGATTTTGTTTCACTGCCTGAGCACTTCGTTCGCACCCCACTCTACCACCTTCTCATTTGATAACCAAGAGCATAAAACATTCATGGTAGCAGTCAAGCCCACATACTGGATGGAGCTCCTATCCAAAACAGTGTGAGGTCTAATTAGGACATCACACCGGGGAGACCCCTTAGTCGTTGGCAATACATAATGGCCCATCAACAGAACCTTCAATGCTTTTCTTCAACTGGCTTCAACAATTCTCTGTGGAACTGATTCTTAAATCTTCAATGGTTGTTGCAAGTGATCTTCTCCAACTATGTTACTCCAAGGACAAAGGTCAACATTAGAAACTAGAACGTGTCTCCAAGACTCTTCATGTCACCCAATTAGTCTTCTACAAGACTACTCAATCAAATTTATCCCAAAGATGTCTTCAGAAGTCCTGCACACTAGGTCCTCTACAAGATCCTTCAACAAATTTCCACAATGCTTCAACTAGGTCTTCAACAATGTTCTACCAAATCTTCAAGGAAATCTTCTTTTAGACAAAGTTCAAACTTTTTTCAAGAATATCTAACAAATTTGTTCCAATTCATATTCGAGGGTACTTCACCAAGTATTCAATAAGTCAACAAGCCCTTATTTTGTTCACATGAGGAGACTCAAGCAAGTTCTGTCTATCCAAGCCCAACAAATTTTAGGTATGTTATCATATAGCTAAGGAAAGAGGTCTTCAAGTCTATTCCAAATCCTTCAAAGTATTTTTCCAAGAGTCTGCTACACAAATATGTCTTCAGGATTACCAACTCCAATCCAAACGTCACAAGTTCTGCACCAAAACCACATATCCCAGGGGTCTTATTCCAGAGGTCTATTCTGAGCTTAAAATCATAGTGTTGTTATAGGACCAAATACAAACCACTAACAGAGGTATGAGCTCAGGATCACAGTCTCAAATTGTAGGCTTCCTCAGAGTTGAGGTTGCAGGCTTATCCAGTGTCGAAATCGCAGGCCTATTTAGGGTCGAATTGCAAGCCTTTTTAGGGCCCAAATTTAAAGCTTGTTTATGGTTGAATTGCAAGCTTGCTTAGGGACGCAATTTCAAGCCTGTTTATGGCCTGAAATGTATGCCAAACCTAAAGCTGACAAAAATTCAAAAATAAGATTTCCCAATAGAAAACTTTGTTCTTTGGATCACTGCCTCAGATGTTTGAATATTCTTTTCTGTACTTGACCAAAAATCTTGCAAAAATTAAGGATTCGAGGTTTGTATTTATATTTATATTTCAACGAGCTAGGGGGTGTGTGAATACTCAATGGAAAGGTGTAGAAGTCATCTACAAGTAGGTACAATAATTTTCCCAATAAGTTGTTTCTATTGATAATAATATCAATTTTTCCTTTTTTCACAGCCATATTTTTCATGACATCCCTATTTTAGGGTTTCTTTCATGTGGTTAAGGCATTTGGTATATACATCATATAGATCATGTGGCATGAACAATGGAATGTCCAAGGTTTCTTATGTTAGGGAACAAATTCATGTATTTATCATATGCATTTAGAGTTTCATTTAAACATACATAGATTTAGGGCTTCTTTCATGCATAGTCTTAGGGTATGTTCCAACAAGGACTATATAATTAACAGTGTTAAGGGCTTGACATCAATTATTTAGGGCTTAGGGATTTTCCAAGCATCTATGGTATCATTGTTATTAACATATATTCATGCTTAGGTCACCTTTGGGTTTCATCACTGCATTTAGCATTAGGTCATCTTAGGGTTTCATTAATGTGTTTGGAACCTAGGGGTTGCTCCTAAGGTATTCTCCTATGGATGATTTCAACAATGCATCTAGGATATCTTCAATCCACCTTTCTGGGGTTTTCCAACCAACATTCTAGGGTTTTCCATCATCAACCTTTAGGGCTAGTTCTAGGGCATCATATACATGGGAGTTTCTTCAACAATGTTGGATAACATATTTACATCAATGACAATGTTATCCAACAGTCTCCCCCTTTGTCATTAATGGAAAAAATCTGCCTCTTTCAGCATTCTCTCCCCCTTTTACATCAATGGTGACTTCTTCATATGGTTTTCGCCCTGTCATTATGCTTCTCCCCCTTTCTTCATCAAGGAAAACCCCCCTAACTTAGTGCTTAAATGTGAGATAATATTTAAGTAACCATTATTTTACTTGTGCTCCTCGTTAATAGTATGCATGATCTTTCTATTTATAATAGGCATATTCTTGGTGGAACATAATTTATGTCTATGATGCCCAAATTTTATCAACAGCTAGAATCCATGCCTTGATCATTCAAGGCATGCTCAAGGCGTTCTCTTTTAGGTTCAACATGCTTCCTCCTCCATACTTGCATGATTCTTGTTCCATGGTTGGTTGATGATTTCTTGGACTATCCAGGAACCCAATTCAAGTTGCAAATTCGAGCTATATGTCTAATGTTATGGGATTTTAAGCATTCATTTTGTACATGAATGATGGAGAATAATTTATTTTGGTGAATGTATTGGAGTATCCAATTTTACTTGAGAGGAACTGATTGGATTCAGGATTTTCCATGCAATCCTTTTCCATATGCCCAAAATTTGTACAATAATAACAGTAGCCAAAAAATATAGTTCGATGCATGGAGAATGAGGATTTCCTAGGTATACTTCTGAAGTTATTTTTCCTTCAGGTTTTTTTATGATATTCTATATTGCTTTCATCATGAATTCTTGGATCAAAGGTCCTTTCAATGTCATTTTGACTCCTCTCCTTGCTTTTGTTGGAACTGGGAGCATTTGCGTAACTTTCAAACATTTCCACCTTCTCATTATTTGGTGATTTAGGGTTTACATAACATTTTCTAGAAGAATCACCTGCATATGCAAGACCATATTTGTTAAGTGGGGATCTTTGATGGCTTGGAATATCATCCAAGGTGTTAATCTAGGTTGTCATTGATGTCAATATGGCAATGTTTGTGATGGAAAATTCTTGTGACATGTGAGGTTGCCCATTGATGCTCATTGATTATGATACTGCGCATGGAGGATCCAAGGATTGAATACAGACATAATAGACCACCGAGGAGGAAAGATATCGAAAGCCATCATAGAAGAGCTATCAGAAGAAGAGCTATCACAGCAATGTCTCAGAATTCATAAGAGTGAAGAGAATCCATAGGAGCGACAAGCCAAGACAAAGCAGATCTATCACATATGCTAAGTGTAAGAGCAATATCGGAGGAAGGAATAAACCGTTGAAACCATTTAAAAGTTCACAACGCATAAACTAGAGTTAAATATCATATCGGCAGGTTCTATTATATGCCACTGCACAAAACCCTCGATTGTGATTTGATGTGCAGAACTGATCACTCCATTAGAATACACTATTATGCTATATCGCATCCGCCTCATCGAAACTTTCATATCGCAAGTCTTAACAAGATGTCATGGTAAAACGCCGATTGGGATATGTACTGCAAACCCAATGGTTCAATTATAATACACCTTAATACTATATCGCATCTGTCGTATGAACTTTCATATTGTAGGTCATAAAGGTCACAGTGAAACCTCTGATTACAATATAATATCGCAGATCCACTGCACCACTATAACATGACTTTATACAATATCGCATCTGCAGTATCGCTAGTTTCTAAGGGATGTCAAACCGTCGATTGTGATAAGGTTGTGGACCTGATGGATTTATTAACAACTGCTTAGGATCATATCGCATCCGCTTCATTGACATTAGGGGAATCACTAAGTTATGTGCAAACCTCCGAAAATTGCGATTGCGGGATTAAAGGAATAACTCCAATTTTCATGAATGTTGAGACTACGATTAATGTGATAATGTTGTGGTTGTGATTAATGTGGGACCTCCATGTAGGTATAGCCTTGGATGAATATTAAAAAAAAGGGCCTCCTCGATAAAATCTTTTAATGTGCAAACCCACAAGTCGGCGTCTCCTCCCAATGAACGCGTCTTTTGGTTATTGGCAAAACTCATATATATACAAGTTGAAATGCTTCACTTCAGGCAATAGATTTCATGCATCTAACATAGAGAAGAAGTAATAGTTCACAACTCGTGAACTTGAAGAAACAGGGAAAGCCGGAGGTTGAGCGGGAAGGAAGGAAGCCGAAGATATAGTAGGAAAGAAGGAAGCCGAAGGTTGAGAAATTATGTTGATTGGGTTAATCTTTGAAAGGCTCAGACATGTGATGAATTAGAAGAAGCACAGACCTCAACCTGAAGAACAGTTTTTTTTGTGAAGATCTGTTTGACCACGAACCAGTGAAGTAAGATTTCATTAGTCATCAGTTGAAGGGAGCAATAGATAACACCAACATTGAAGTATTTGTGAGTTTTTTCCTTGTCAGTAAGATACCGCAACAATCACTCCTAAAGCAGTTACTACAACAATAAGGATAGAGGCTTGAAAACAGATAATTTCTTTTGTGCATACATTGAGGCTTAGCGTAGATATCTTATTGGAAAGCTTCAACAAATCTTGGAAACATTACTGGAGATCATGATGCCTATTTGAAATCATCATGAGGTAACTTTGTAGACTTTGTTTGGGCAATATGAAGAGTTGTGAAGACTCCTTCATATGAAGATAGGTTGTCATTGATGTAGCAGTGAAGTTGTAGATAGACAGAATTCAATGAAGAAGATTTTTGTAGCAGAGAATTACTACTAAACATATCTAGACAATATATAGCAGAGGGTCAGAGCCCTTGGGGTTGGTGCCTCATAATTGGAAGGATTGGTGTCCTTGGAGTTGGTGCTCTAAATCCAAGGTTGGTGCCTTGACAAGACAGGGTTGGTGCCCTAGAGGTTGGAGCCTCACAAAAAGTCCAAGTTGGTGCTTGGAAATAGGTTGGAGCCTGGGGAATTGAAGATCAGTGTCTTCATCAAAGGGTTGGAGCCCTATATATTGTATTGATTCATTATAAATATTATATTAATAAATTCATGTATTCCTATTCCTTATTTTGTGTTCTAAATATAATTGATTTAACTGGTATAAGTAACAATTCAAAAGGAATACTGATTCACCCCCCCCCCCCCCCTAGTATTTCCAACAATTGGTATCAGAGCCAGTACCTTCACACAAAGCCTAACAGCTTGAAGGTTGATCAATTAGAACACAAATGGTGAAGCCAAGGAAGAAAGTATCCAATCCTCCTAAATATGTGTCTCCCTCAACCACCGAAATTGAAGTCAATAAATTTGTGAAGGCTCCGATGTTCAATGGAAACTTTGATATATGGGAAGCAAGAATGAGGAATTTCTTAAAGACTCAAGGCATTGAAGTCTGGAAACCAGTGATTGATGATAGCATGATGGATGGAGAATCCAAGGAACATAATACAAGAGTAATGAAAGCAATCTTGAATGGACTACCTGATTCTATGAAGGCCATTTTTAAAATGTTCATCAGCAAAAGGCATATGGGATAAACTTCATGATCTTCACTCAAAAGGAGCGTTGACAATGATCTATAGTCAAGAAAATGATGGAAAACAAGAAGGAAATCTAGAGCCCATAAAGGAAGTTGAAGATAAGAGTGATGACATCAAGGCTAAAGAAGACCTAGAAGACAAAGAGAATGAAAAAGATTTTGAAGAAGATCTCCTCACTAAACTTATGGCTACCATGGAAGAGATTATCAATTTGAAAAAGCAAAATGATGAACTTAAGAAGAAAGCACTAGCTGGTGACCAAGACCAAACAAGGAAGGAAGTTGACCTTGTAAAGCTTCAAGTACAAGAAAGAGATGAAGAGCTCGCCAAGCTTAAGGAGGAATTTCATCAAAACAAAAGAAAGCATCATGAAGAATTCATATCCATGATAAATCAATTGGATAAGGCAAAGAAACAGGAAGATACCTTATCAAGTCACCTTGAACAAAGGCATAAGAGCTTGAACAAACTTGAAGAAGAGATTGGTCAGTACAAGGTAGAGGTCTCCTCTCTCAAATCTCAACTAGAAGAAGCAAGAAAGTTAGCACAGGGAGCTGAGAAGATAATAGAAGCATTGGTAATCATAGAAGGACGGGTTGATGAAGCAGAAAAGGAGAGAAACACCATGATATGCCAACTAAAAGAAAAGGATGAAGAAATATTCAAACTAAAATCCGACCTCAACCTTCTCAAGGCCGAAACATGTAAAACTACAAGGATCATGGAGGAAATGGAGAGCAATCTAGCTAAGGAAAATGAAGAAATATTCAGAATGAAATCAGATATCATCTCTCTTAAAATATTAGTAAATGAAGCAACCTGTATTAAGGAAGAGATTGAGAAACAACTTGCTAATAAGAATAAAGACTGGGAAAGATTGGAAGAAGAAATTGTCTCCCTCAAGAAAAATGTTGAAGGGATGGACAAATTTTTGAAGAGCTCTCAAGCCTTGGATGACATGCTCAGCCATCAAAGATCTCCATTTGATAAATCAGGTCTCAGTATGCAAGTGAATCCTTAAGCAAGAATAATAATGCTTCAAACAACAAGGATATGAGGAAGTCAAAAATAAATGTTGATGCTCCCAATTTCAACAAAGGTAAAGATAAGAGTCAAGGCGATAATGAAGGAAGTCTTGTTCCAAGAAGAAATGCAGATGTTGTCAAGGATGCAAGAAGCAATAATTATCATCAAAGGATCTCAAGGCAGAAAGACTTCAGAAGTACTTCAAGGAAATCTCCATCTCCAAGGTACCAAAGTTTATTTCTTGGTTATTGTTATGCTTGTACAAACTTTGGACACATGGAAAAATATTGTAGGGCATATCAAAGAGATAAATATTATGGTCCCCGACAATCTTCCAGAAGCAATTTTGCAAGAAGAAGTCATGAGTTCTTATTCATGAACAACATAGAGTGCTTCAAGTGTCATAACATTGGATATATGGCACATGGGTGTAACTTGACTTGGGCACCTACACAAGCTAGAACCATGCCAGAGAAGAAAGTTACACATGTATGGAGAAGAATGCAAATACAATCAAAAATCTCCTGAACTCTCCAGCCAATAGCACATGTTGTTGACTTGATGAAGATATCCTTGATATTCCAAGTGTTTGATGATAGGTTTCTGCCAAAAGCATATAGTTAGGGGGAGCTTATGTTGATTAGGCTTTCTTGCAGAAGTTATTCATGAATGGATCCTTATGAAATACTTGATGAGCTATATTGATAATCATTCTTTGATAATATCATTTCTTAGGAACACTTTATTGAAAAACATGATCTCCTAACTATCCAATAGACTGTTGTTGAAGATGTTTTCCACTTGATCACTAAGCAGAAATTGGAGCAGCAGAGAAGGCCATCTACTGCTAATAAGGAAAATAACTATGTTGTTGTTATTACAAATGTTAAATGTCTCGACTCAGTGATTTGATGTGAGAAGAGGCAAATTATGGACACAAATAGAGACAACCTTCAAACAAACAGATACATCTGGGAATGGAGCTTGAAGCAAGAGCAGTTGGCAGCATCTAACAAAGCTTAAGAATTGCAAAAAGATGCCAATCAGTAAAAAGAATCTAAAATACAGTCACGGATTGGATATCAAAATCTGTTAGTGGAGATAGCTTGCAGAGACTTTTACAAGAACATAAGGAAAAATGGCTTATCAAAAGGGCTATAGAAAGGAGAATGTTGTGCAGTCGAATATAGCTTAGTAACTTAAGGAGAAGCACAAATATACAAAGGAACTTAGATATGAAGAAATATAGCAATTTCAGTAGCATCTTCTCCTTATTCAAACTATAAAGACTCCTTAATTCTTACTGTGAAGACAACAAAATTTGGATTGGAGAAGCATAAAAACTTGGACTTGAACATTTGGTGTATGGCTATTTGGAGTCTATTTGGAAGCATTGAAATGGAGCATATTTAAGCATTGTTGAAGCCATGATAAAGTAGTTTTTGAGACATAAAGAAGGGATAATGTGCTAGCTAATGATTGTCATCTAGGTTGTCATTGATGTCAATATGGCAGTGTTTGTGATGGAAAATTCTTGTGACATGTGAGGTTGCCCATTGATGCTCATTGATCATGATACTTCTCATGGAGGATCTAAGGATTAAATACAAACATAATAGACCACCGAGGAGGAAAGATATCAAAAGCCATCATAGAAGAGCTATCAGAGCAGTGTATCAGAAGTCATAGGAGTGAAGAGAAGCCATAGGAGTGACAAGACAAGACAAAGCAGATCTATCGCATATGCCAAGAGTAAGAGCAATATCGAAGGAAGGAATAAACCATGGAAACCTTTTAAAAGTTCACAGTGCATAAACCAGAGTAGTTAACATATCATATCAAAGGGTTCTATTATATGCCACAGCACAAAATCCCCAATTGTGATTTGATATGCAGAACTGACCACTCCATTAGAATATACTGTTATGATATATCGCGTTCGCCTCATCGAAACTTTCATATCACAACTCTTAACGGGATGTCACGGTAAAACACTGATTGCGATATGTATTGTGAACCCGATGGTTCCATTATAATACACCTTAATACTATATCACATTTTCCATATGAAATTTCATATTGTATGTCATAAAGGTCACAGTAAAACCTCCAATTGCAATATAATATTGTGGATCCGTTGCACCACTATAACATGACTTTATACAATATCACATCTACAGTATCGCTAGTTTCTAAGGGATGTCAAACTGTCGATTGCGATAAGGTTGTGGACCTGACAGATTTATTAACAACTTCTTAAGATCATATTGCATCCACTCCGTTGACATTAAGGGAATCACTATGTTATGTGCAAACCTCCGAAAATTACGATTACGGGATTAAAGGAATAACTCTGATTTTCATGAATGTTGTGACTACGATTAATGTGATAATGTTGCGGTTGCAATTAATGTGGGACCTCCATGCAGGTATAACCTTGGAGGAATATTAAAAAAAGGGCCTCTCCAATAAAATCTTTTAATGTGCAAACTCATAAGTCAACCTCTCCTCCTAATGAATGTGCCTTTTGGTTATCGGAAAAGCTCATATATATACAAGTTGAAATGCTTCACTTCAGGCAACAAATTTCGTGGATCTAATACAAAGAAGAAGTAACAGTTCACAACTCATGAACTTGAAGAAACGGTGAAAGCCGAAGTTTTAGCGGGAAGGAAGGAAGCCGAAGATCCAACAGGAAATAAGGAAGCTGAAGGTCAAGAAATTCTGTTGATTGGGTTAATCTTTGAAAGGCCCGAACATGTGATGAATTAGAAGAAGTATAGACCTCAACTTGAAGAACATTTTTTTTTGTGAAGATCTGTTTGACCACAAACCAGCGAAGTAAGATTTCATCAGTCATCAGTTGAAGGGAGCAGTAGAAAACACCAACGTTGAAGTATTTGTGAGTTCGTTCCTTGTCAGTAAGATACCGCAACAATCACTCCTAAAGTAGTTACTGCAACAATAAGAATAGAGGCTTGAAAACAGATAATTTCTTTTGTGCATACATTGAGGCTTAGTGTAGATATCTTATTGGAAAGCTTCAACAAATCTTGGAAACATTATTGGAGATCATGATGCCTATTTGAAATCATCATGAGATAACTTTACAGACTTTGTTTGGGCAATATGAAGAGTTGTGAAGACTCCTTCATATGAAGGCAAGTTGTCATTGATGTAGCAGTGAAGTTTCAGATAGACAGAATTCAGTGAAGAAGATTTGGGAGCAGAGAATTACTACCAAACATATCTAGACAATATATAGTAGAGATTCGGAGCCCTTGGAGTTGGTGCCTCAGAATTGGAAGGATTGGTGTCCTTGGGCTTGGTGCTCCTAAATCCAAGGTTGGTGCCTTGACAAGACAGGGTTGGTGCCCTATAGGTTGGAGCCTCACAAAAAGTCCAAGTTGGTGCTCAGCAACGGGTTGGAGCCTAGGGAATTGAAGATCGGTGTCTTCATCAAAGGGTTGGAGCCTTATATATTATACTTGATTCATTATAAAGATTATATTAATAAAATCATTTATTCCTATTGCTTATTTTTTGTTCTAAATATAATTGATTTAACTGGTATAAGTAACAATTCAAAAGGAATACTGATTCACACCCCCCCCCCCCCCCCTTCTCAGTATTTCCAACACAAGGATTGATAAGTTTTCAAAAAAAAAAAAATCAGTGGATCAACTTCTTTCCTTAGAGAAACAAAATCTTCTTTCATCTTCTCACAAGCCTCATCTTTCTTTGCCAATTGACTCTCCATTTCTTACTTCATCCTTATTGTTTCACATGCTCGAACTTTAAAAGAGATGAAATTTGTTTTAAATACGTTAATTTCTTAATCCTTTTCTTTTAGTTGGCATGCCATGGATTTTATTCCTTGTCAACTTCATCAACTTGTATTTTTAGGAGAACCAATTCTTTCTTAAAATTCTTATCTTCGGTTGCTTGTATTTGCTTCTTTACTTCCTCTAGCATGGCTTTTAGGGGGTTGAATTCTTCTTCATGTTGACCAATATTTGCTTCAAATTTTTTCAAGTCCTCATACCTTTGGTTGATATGTATCATCAAAATTTCTTCCCTTCTCTTTGCTTCTTCTAATTTATTTGTCATGGAGATGACTTTTTCACTATGTTTTTTCTCATTCTGATGTAATTCCTCCTTAAGATTGTTGAGATCCTCATTTCTTTCATCTAGTTGATGCTTCAAAATAACAATTTATTCCTTTTTTTGTCATGATAATGATCAACATTTTGTGTCTGCTTCTTGAATTCCTCATTTTCCTTTTTCAATTTGCTTATCTCTTCTAGAGAAACCACAAGTTTGGCCTTGATATCTTCTTCATTTTCTTAATCTTGTAGGTCTTCCTTGCTCTTGGTGTCTTCAATTTTTCTTTTAGTTGTCCTCTCTAGTTATGGATCATCTTTGTGCTTTTTTCCACCATCTTCTAGATCTAAATTCATGACCAACCATCCTTTTGAGTGAAGAACTTGTATATTTTCCCAAAGCTCTTTTGTTGAAGAACATTTTTCCACTTTGACGTTTATAGGATTTGGTAGGTCACTCAAGATTGCTTTTATATCTTTTGTATCATATTATTTTGATTCCTCTAAGCTTCTCATAGTCACTGAATTCCATACCTCAAATCCTTGAGCCATCAAAAAGAATTCCATTCTTTGTATCCATGCCTCGTAATTTTCTCCGTTGAACAAGGTAGTTTTATCAACTTGGTTTTATTCTAAATTCTTGACTAAGGATACATCTTCAAAAGGTTTGGAGCCTTTATTCCTTGACTTTTCCATTTTTGTTCTAAGAATCTACCTTCCAACTATTAGGATAGGACTGAAGGTACTGGATCTAATACCAATTGTTGGAAATACTGAGAGGGGAAGTGAATCAGTATTTCCTTTTGCAGTTGTTATTTTACCAATTAAGATCTATTAAAAATAGAATACAAAATGCAAACATAAAATAAATAACTTTATTAACAAGAATTGACAAGGAATCCAATCCTCTTTACGAAAAATCAAGTACAATGATAGTTCAAGGATCCAACTCCGGATGAAGACTCCAATATTCACACCAACTAGGCCCCAACCTGTACTTCACCAAGCACCAAATTGGTCTTCTTGAAGACTCCAATCCTCTCTATTGGCTTAAGCTCCAACCTAGTGTTCTTGAGGACTCCAATCCTCTAGGGCTTCAACCCTCTACTTCAATTCTTCAAGATATTTTCAGTGTTTCCTCAAGATTTCCAAAAGAATCTTAAACAATTTTTGAGTTTTATTTCAACAAGATATAAAAGGCTTGTCTCCAATAATGTCTTCAATCAAGGCAACAAGAGTCTACAATGAACCTTCAATGCTCATCTTCAACTGGATTCAACAATGATCTGGGGAACTGCTTCTTAAATCTTCAATGGTTGCTACAAGTGGTCTTCTCCAACTATGTTCAAAGGAAAAAGGTCAACATTAGCATCTAGAAGGTGTCTCCAAGACTCTTCATGTCACCCAAGTAGTATTCTATAAGACTACTCCATCAAAGTTGTTCCAAAGATGTCTTTAGAAGTCGTCCACACCAAGTCATCTACAAGCTCCTTCAACGAATCTCCACAATTCTTCAGCTAGGTCTTCAATAATGTTCTACCAAATCTTCAAGGACATTTTCTTTTAGACAAAGTTCAACATCTATTCAAGAAAATCCAACAAATCTATTCCAATGCATCTTCAAGGGTACTTCACCAAGTCTTCAATAGGTCAACAAGACCTTATTTTGTTCACAAGAGGAGACTCCAACAAGGTTTGCTTATCTAAACCAAAAAAAATTGAGTTATATTATCCAAGCCCAACAAATCTAAAGTTTGCTATCTAATAGTTGAGGCAAATGGTCTTCAAGCTTTTACCAAATCCCTCAAATTATTTTTCCAAAAGTCAGCTACACAAATATGTCTTCAGGCTTACAATTTTTTGTCCAAAGGTCACAAGTTTTGCACCAAAACCACATATCTAAGTGGTATTATTCCACAGGCCTATTCTGGTCTTAAAATCATAGTGTCGCTACTAGACCGAATACAAACCACTCTCATAGGTTTGAGTTCAAGATCAAAGTCTGAAATTGTAGGCTTCCTTGGAGCCGAGGTTGCATGCTTTTTTAGGGCTGAAATTGTAGGCATGTTTAGGGCCGAAATTGTAGGCATGTTTAGGGCCAAATTGCAAGTTTGTTAAGGGCTAAAATTTGAGGATTGTTTATGGCTAAACTGCAGCCATAAGGTGTCAAGAAATTCTATTATGTGAGAACTCTTCCCCATATTTAAAATAATAATAATAATAATTAATAAATAAATTGAAGTGTATGCCAAACCTAAAAGCCACAGAAATCCAAAAAAAACGATTTCCCAAGAGAAAACTTTGTTCTTTGGATCACTGCCCCAAATGTTTGAATACTCTTTACTGTACTTAACCAAAAATATTCCCAAAAATGAGGAGCCGAGGCTTTTATTTATAGTTGTTTAAGCATATCTGAATAGTTATGTTGGTTGGCAATGGAGCTAACTTGTGTATAGGAAGGTTGACTTGAGTAGGCCTTCAAATGGTGTATTTTAGACTCTTAAAAAATTAAATTCTCCTCAATTTCAAGGAATCAGGGGGCTTTTGAATACTCATTAGAAAGGTGTAGAATTCCTCTACAAGTAGGTACAATCATTTTCCCAGGAAGTTGTTTCAATTTACGAAAATATCATTTTTTCCTTCTTTCACGACCTTGATTTTCATGACAGCCCTATTTGAGAATTTCTTTCATGCAGCTAGGGAATTTGGTATAGACATCATATACATCATGTGGCATGAACAAGGGAATATCTATGGTTTCTTATGTTAGGGCATCAATTCATGTATTTGGCATATGAATTTAGGGTTTCATTAAAGCATACATAGGTTTATGGATTCTTTCATGTGTATGCTTAGGGTATCATCCAATAAGGACTATATAATTAACAGTGTTAAGGGCCTGACATAAATTATTTAGGGCTTAGGGATTTTTCAAGCATCTAAGGTGCCATTGTTATTAGCATATATTCATGCTTAGGTCATCTTAGGGTTACATCCATGCATTTAGCATTAGGTCATCTTAGGGTTTCATTAATGTATTCAGCACCTAGGGTTTCATCCTAGGGTTTACTCCCAAGGCTGATTTCAACAATGCATATATGATATCTTCAATCCACCTTTCTAGGTTTTCCAACCAACCTTCTAAGGTTTTCCATCATCAACCTTTCAGTGCTAAATCTATTGCATCATATACATGGGAGTTGCTTCAACAATTTTGGATAACATATTGAAATCAATGACAACATTTTCCAACAATAGCATCATTTTATGGCTTCGCTTCATATTTGATACCTGTAGCATCACTTTGCTATGTAGCTTCATATTATATAATCAAAGAAATCCTCAGACTTCTATGGTTCTCACAATAACTTGTATATGTTTTCTTTGTGGTTTATTACCTATGGTTCGATGATATGTATCACTCTAAATGTTGGTTGTCTTTCATCTGTGATATGGCTCCCTATCTTTGTGAGTGGCCAAGTTTGTATATCATACTTGATGACAGGTAGCAATAAAAACAATGTAAGGAATGGAAGCGCTCTAATATGGCATTTTTCTATGCTCCAGCAAGACGGTGCCCTTGATTGTCAAAAGAACAGTGATCTTCATGATGATAATGAGACGTGACCTAGTTGGTGATGTTCTTGTAATTTTAAAGTGATTAATAATAAAGTAAGAGAGTAATCTATGTCATTTTCATTATGACAATGATAGATAGTCATACATATGTTTTTGAAATTCATATAGTAGTAAGCTTGTGACAGTGACCTTAACTCAGGGAAATGATCTTTATGTACTTCAATGACTTGAAAAAACAGTGATTTCGATGACTACTATGCTATATGATGATGACAGTAGCTATCCCCCTATGTTGATAGTGTCCTTGACTATGATTTTCATAACAATGACTTGATTACAAATGGGATCTTGATGTATCAATATGACAGTGGCAAGGATGTATGGTAGCTCATGTGACATTGATATTCTTGACTTGATGTAGTTTGACTTACGAGGATCATAAATGATCCCTAGTTGGCCCTAGGTAGTCTAATCGGTTTTACATGTCTCATTGTACTTTGTATCTCAACTGAACAATTGATGAATATCTAATAAGATAAGAATTTCGATGGGATTTCCCCTTCGTGGGTTTTTCCCTCATCTCTGACCTAAATATCGGTGTCCCATTTGTACAATATTTTATTTTGTTGTTCCTTTATGTTCCACTGCATTATTGATTTTATTGTTCTTTCTACGTAATTGCTAATGATGTTGTGGGGTGAATACAATATGTAAATGATGAAAAATTTGTAAATGCAATTATCAAAAGCAAAGAACAATGTAGCCCTAAGAAAAATTAATATGGTATCAGAGTTGGGTTGAAGAAAAGTCATTAAGATCACACCTATGAAGATATCTATGATGGATTTTGAGAAAAAAGAAAAATAAAAGGGATGAAGATGGTAGAGACATAAAAGAATACTAGGGTTTGAAGGAAACCCTTGGAAGATCTTGTTCTTTCAAGAGAGATTATGGTTTGTGATAAAACCCTTTTAGCAGCCTTGGATATGGTAAAAGGATTAAACCTTAGAGTGGAACTCCTTGATATAATCAGTGAGAAGACCATGATATATTTAGAAGAAAACCTAGGGAAGTATTTTGTATGGAAGCTAGGGTTTAGTGAAACCCTAAGAGTGGTATTGATTTGTAAAAGGCCTAAGTATGATTAAAATCATTGAAAGGACTTCAATTATTCAAGTACATATGATTGATTCAGGGAAACCTTAGATGGATTTGAAAGGAGAAGGGTATGTTGCAGTTGCAGTGATCATTGATGGTTGGTTTTGGCTATTGATGTAAGAAGATAAAGGATATAGGTGGTGCTCGAGAAGATGCATTTATTTTGCCGATAGCATATGGTTGATGGATAGTGGTGACTAATGGAGGTTGGATTCAGAGGGAGATAATAGCTTCCTTCAAACCTCATTAAAGATAAGTATTTTTTCAAAGCTTATGTTATGACACTACTCTTGTTTAGAGGTGTAACTTTTGGACTATTGTTTATTCCTCCTACATGGATAATTCAATACTTATTTTACGAACAACTTGGATAAAAAAATGTTGATCCTTCTTAAAGATAATCATGTGGAAGCATTACAAGAAGAGTTAACACTCAGATGGAGCTAAGAGCCTCCTAAAATCTATATTAAAGTTCTTTCTTGAATGATGCCATCTATTCGTGTCATTATTCTTGTTAATCTATTATTTTCAGTTATTGGTAATTCCTCCTGCATGAGTATTTTATTTGTTTCACTAACTTCTTGGATGAGGATTCGATCCATCTTGAGGATCATCAAGATGCAGAGTTATGTAGGAAGAGAAAGCTCCTAGAGGAATATGATGCAAGAAACTTCAGAAAGAGTTGGTGCAGGATAACGCAAGAGCCACTCTTACATCTAGAGAAGGATTTAGTCTTGCCTCATCACCAAGTACACTTTCATTATGATTGTTTGGCTATTACTTCTCTTTCTCTTGTTCTATGGTCTTAGGTACATCTATTGAATGATATGACCAAGCCCTCCATGTCAAAGATTAAGGATGATGGAGAGCCATCCCACGACTCATGAAATGGATAAGAGCTCAAGACCTCAGAGGAAGGCTTGTAGTCTCACTAGTTGATTGAAGAAGCCTCCTATTCAGAGGGAGTAGTTTGAGGGAAACATTATGATATGATGCTAAGAGTGATATGTCTATCATGACAAGATTATTATTGATTTCATACATGTAGTAATGTTTGATGCTTCTTCGATGTGGCTCTCAAATAAATAAGGCTATTCCAGCTCTTGTTTCATATGATGTACTTGAAGAACTTAGAGGTGCATGAGTAAAGGAATCATGATTGTAGATTGAAGAAAGCCCCACCTAGACTCTAGCAGGTTCATTGGGCTTGGCAAGATGGAATGATGGATATTTTATGTGACCTTTGATCTCTCTTATTGAAGGCGTGCATTTGATATTTAGATTATACTGAAGTAATCGAGAGAGCCTCCCCTTTAGATATATTTTTGATGGAATCCCGTGATGAGCCGACAATTAGATGGATTCTTGATTTGAGCCATATAGAGCCTGGATATGTTGCAAAGTTGTTATTGGGATACTTAGACAATGTAATCTGAGACACATTGTTGGATACTTGAGACTTTATGGATACACTAATGGTGAGATTTTTGAGAAAATTTGAGTGTTTACTTTGGTCTGCTATGGTTTCCTGAATGATTTCTTGGCATAGAAATTTGTTGCTTTGAGAGGAATTAAGCATTATTGCTAGCATGGTTGGCTGCAAGATAGTGTGATTAAGAAATCTCTTTGGAAAGTTGTTTTAGCATATGTTGGGCATGACTATGATATACTATGACATATTATGGGATCTGACATGAAGATAATATTGTGTTCCATGATATTTTTGAGCTCATTGAGATCAGATATGGGATATAAGAGGAGCATGAGACTCCACCCTTTTATTGATGAACAAGCAGACAATTGGATTCTTGATTTGCAGCATGTATGATTATGGTCGACCCAATGTTCTCTAGGTGTCATGCACTATGGCGACGACTAATAGTTGTAAGCCTAGTGAATGCATTGATGAAAGGAAGGGGTCCTAGGATGATCAAGAACATTAAGCATGTTCTTCCCCCATGTTGAGCTCCCAGGGTGAGGAATGGAGCAGTAAGGGCCCATTGGGTTGAGGGAACTTTGGACAATAGGATAGGATGTGATCCTTACCCCTGTAGTAATTCAATCCTTCCTATTGTTGTTTTGAGATAGTATACCCCATTTGGAATCCTACGACAAGCTAGGCTTGTTGGGATTGGTCCTCCCCATCTAGCCAATGGGTTGAGGTGACTTGAGATGGAGTGTGATCCTTACCCAGCCTGGTAAGTCGATCTCGCTCAAGTATTGCAATGAAGGTGTTATACCACTTGAATCTTGAGGGTCTAGATGGAGGATCAATGAACAATAGGATAGAGTTTGATCCTTAATTAGATCTCGCCTGTTTTCATTAGATGAAAGGATAGAGTGTGATCCTTAAATCGATCTCGCCTGTTATCAAATGTCAATGGGATAGAGTGTGATTCTTGCCTTTATAGTAAGTAGATATCACTTATTTTCCTTGGATATAGGGTGGTAGTTGTAGCTCCCCTATTGTGATTCTTCGTCTTTAGATAGAGACATCATTGTTTAGCTAATGATCAAGGGAACAAGTTGAGATGAGATGTGATGAGATGTGTTGCAAAATGTAACTAGTATCAGTTTTCATAATTGTTGTCTTATGTAATTATTATGTATGTGATAAAAGAAACAATTCTTATACCTTTATTAGAATACTTAGCCTTTGTAATCATGTAATAGACCCTTCTTGGGCTTTGTCTATCAAGAAATAAATATGTAATTGAGTCAAAAATGTTTTTTATGCCTTCTCCACTAAGTTGGCCTCAAGAAACTGTCAAGTTGGCCTCATGAAGGGATTTGACCACCTTGAAGAGACTATATATAGCTAAGCACTTGACCAATTATGGCATATCATTATCTCACATTCAATCTCCAATTGATACATAAGAAAAAGGGTGCAAAGACAAGGAAAAGTAGAAGAATATTCAAGCAAAGGTGAAGAAGATTTTTGTCTAGCAAAGGAGACCAAAATTTTACCTTATGATAGTCCATACACAAGAATAACTTTATCTACAATGTAGTAAAGAAAGAAAATGTGATACAAATAGAAAAGGAGCCCATCGTATTGCATGAAGTGAAGGAATCCTAGAAAAAAAGACTAGAAGCCTAGAAATGAAGAGGTATGAAAGGGCTCATATTCGGCCACATGTGTGAGAAGACTAGGGTACTACAAGGCCAAAGGTACAGGAATAAAGTAGTAGACAAAATATTTCAAAACTAAAAGAGAGGGTAAAGACCCTGGTTGACTTATTTTGATGTGCTTAAATTATGTTGACCATTGAAGGGCCTCACTAGAGTTTGACTAGTCTTTTCTTAGAGGATGACTTGGCGATTGGAGGAAGTGGTCTTAGTTATATCATTTGATTTGGGTCTAAAAGAAGATAAGATAAGTTTTCAGGTTTTCCCCTATAAGAGGGGTTTTTCACTGACTGAGAACCTACATCCTATATTCTCATTGTTTTGATATGCATGCATTTATGTTTTGGTAGTTGCTTGATGATAAGAAGACACAAAAGAAGATAATAAGAATACAAAGAAATCACAAGTAATTATCAAGATAAGAAAATATTTTGCCTTTATGATTTTCTAACATGGTATCAGAGTTAAGGTGAAGTAGAAGGGAAAAGGTAGCTTGAAGATCTTTAGCTCTCATCATCTACTTAGAGTTGACATATCTCTAAATCAACTTGGTAGATATTTTATGAAGAATTCTGAAGCAATTACGTGACAACTTTTGAGACACGTTGTGAAATTTCTAAGGAGTTGCAAGATGGGTGATCTGAAGCCTTGTCATAAGGATCTGAAGTTTTGTCATAAGGATCTGAAATACTAAGGCTTTTATCCAATAATTACATATTGTATGATAATAATATTTGCTATATGATGTAAGTTGCTACTACAACATAGTTCTATGTTGCAAAAGTAGAACAATGTGAAATCTTCAACATGACAATTTGATCCAGATTGACAGTATTTTTGAGACATGTTATGAGGATAATACAAAGCAATACAAGACACCTTTATTTAGAAAAGGTCTCAAATATTCAGATGATTAGGAAATCAAAACTACAATGAACTATAATTCATGTGAAAAAATTTGAAACATATAGATTGCATCCATATTCAAATGGAAGGAAGCATATTTGAAGAAGTTGAAGCATGCTTGAAGAAGTCCATATTCAAATTAAAGGAAGCATTTAAATAAATTCATTGAACTCGACATCTTTGGAAGAAGAATAGCATGTCATCTTGAAGAAACCTTTGCAATAGACTTCCTATAATCTTGGAGGACTAAGGTATGTAATTCTTGAGGTACAAATAATTGTTTGTATCTATATAAGGTCTTATCCATATTAGATTAGGGTTTTCGAATCCTATTTTGGGTCTAGGGTTTGTATCCTTCATAATGTTGGAGGTTGTTGGGCCTAGTTGAGAAACCCTAACCATATTCTACATTTTTTCCTCATAGAAATATGACTATTTGGTATCTAGGGTTTGTAAGTAGTCTAGGGAGAAATTGGAAACCATGGTAAGTATAGAATTGGATTTGAAACCCTAGAATTGATGTTTTGAAATATCTAATATAGAAACTTACATGTTGGATCTAAAAACCTAAGGAATTCTCTCCCTCCCTAAAAATTTCTATGAAATCCATAGTTTTTAATCATACTCTTGTACTTGTATGTTTTTCGTAGTACTTGTCAGTCAATGTTGCAGGTACATAAAGACACGAGGATGTTGGTACTTCATTGTGAGAGGGAGTCCTTCCAAAGGAAGATTCCATCTTCTCACAAAATATAAGTAAGATTGTGACTAGATTCAAAGGGAGGCTTGTAAGAAGCTTTGTTGCAAAAGGAGTCTGTCAGTAGGAAACCTTACAAGATTTGTAAAAGGAGAAACTCAAGGCATGTAAAATTGCAAGATTTGTAGTAGATAAGAAGGTATGATCATTTTGAAAGTTCCTTTATATTATTAACTCTCTCTTGTCTATGGTTTTTCTATAGAATCATGAAGACTCTTATTTTGTTAGGGTAATTGATCTCTAGATTAAATCAACCCTTTTCATTTATTAATTTCGTTAAAATCCTAGCCATTTGATTTTAGGGTTTATTGATGATATATAGGGCATATGATAAAACCCTATCCTTTTAGGGTTTGATGATTGTATTTAGGGCTTATGACCAAACCATAATAGAGTGATATAAAATTATAGGGCATGATGATGAAACCCTATATGCTTTCGTTATGACTAAAACCCTAACTTGGTTTAGTTGTTGTATATCTAATGTCTAATAGTAAAGTTTTGATGATAGTATCTAGGATTTGTGACAAAAACCCTAGCAAAGGTTGTTATGAGAATCCAGGGCATGAAAGTGTAACCCTAGTTAATTTATTCCCTTATGATTACTATCCTAATTAGGTTTAGGATTTGATATTTAATGTTCAAGTTCTTGTTCTTGTTCAAATTTTTTGATAACCCTAGATGCTCTTCTTCTGATAACATGATAACCCCATGCTCTTGTACATATATATTTGTGCTTAGTTGTACTTGTTGATGTGATTTCCAGGTACATTGTCTTTAAGAGATTGTAAAGAGGTATTCCTACCACATAATGGTTAATGACTTGTTGTAGCAACTACAACCACCCTCTGAAATTTTTCCTATGCTTCATTTTGGAGCCTCCCATCTAAATCACAGCAGCTCATCTTGCACTAATCTGGGTACTTGTAATTTGATTGAGCCTCATCCTTTGCATCTTGGCTTGTGTTTTCTTAACTTTTTACTCTCTAACCCACAAACTGAGCTCTTGACTTGGTTTTCATCTAGTTTTGGGCTTGCCTTAGACAATTGCACAATCCTTAAGGGAAACCAGCCTTGCTCCTGGGAATTGCGCAATCCAAGCTGACAGTGAGCCTTGAACTCAAGAATTGCACAGCGTTAGATGATAGCCAACCTTGAGCTAGGAAATTGCACATAGCATGAGCGGCAGCCCAGAGCCACTCAACCCAGAAATTGCGCAGAAGCCTTTCTGCTCAGAAGCTACTCAGTGCATGAACCAGAGAGTTTATTGATCCCTCCCAAAACTACGCAATATCTTCGGGCAATGCATAGTAGTTTTTCCTAAAAAATAAAAGTTAAAAATTAAAAA
>APFE030286560.1:427262-443444 GCA_000404065.3 Pinus taeda | reverse complement strand
TTTTTACTTTTTTACTCCAAAAATGGTGAATCATCCCCCATGGTTGACATCATCATCTTGAATCCTATTGATTCTTATAAAGTTTATTTTGGTTGTACCTTTTTGTTAGGAGGCCCATTTTAGACCTCAAAATTCCCCTAATGGATTGTGCAATGCACAATTCCCACAGTCAGTCGATGACCCCTGCCAACCAGAATTGCGCAGTCCTTCCCATCTTGAGCCTGGTTTGTTGTTTGATCATGTATGGAAGTTGATATGGTTTCTGAGCTGAAATTTTCTTGCCATGATTGTCCTCTCTATCTCACAGGTGCAGCAATTGTTAGGCATCTCTCAAGCAGTTACAGTTAACATGGCATACAAGAGAGTTGCATCAAAGGAAACCGTTGAGAGTGGCACTAGGGAAACAGTTGAGCAGATATCCGTTGATCTACCAATTCATGTAGACACTTAGTTTCTCATTGAGAAGGGCACAAAGTTGACATGGAATCAAATAAAAGATACTTTTTCAGAGGACTTGAAGGAATACTTAGAGGATCGAGAGGTATATATTAGTATCCAGTGGTCAGGCTTATACAAGGTTGCATGCAGGTATCCCACCTTCCCATGTACAGAAATTCTCAGTTGGATTGTCTCACACATAGATCCAGAGACTATGAAATTGAGTAGTGCTAATGGGATAGAGCTTGCCACCTTCAAGGCAGATAAATTTTAGCAAATGTCTCATTTACCTTAGTCGGTGAAGTGCATGGACACACTTTTCTATGCCATCCATAGCTTTGTGAACACTAAAGATATCATCAAACGTTGGGTTAAAGAGTCGTCAAAGTTAAGACAAACACCCAATCATGTTTAAAAGACAAAGTCTCTCAGGGAGGATTATTAGTTCTCAATCATCTTTGCATACTGAATATACGGTCAAGAGAGCACAAAAACCTTTCTTGAAGGTTGAGTAGTTGTACTGGACCAGTTGGTGAGTGATGGGAAGCCATTCAACTGGTCAAATTTGTTTTCTCATCAATTGAAGATCCATGTGACTACCGCCTGGAATCTACCCAAGAATGAGAAAATGAGATTCTACATGTCCACGTACTTACTGGATGCAATATGTGCCCAACAGCAATTTCCTGGCATGAGCTAGACATGGAAACCAAAGGAGAATCTCATCAACATTTATTACAAGTTTCTTTCCGATTGCGGTTACTAAGGAGTAATGGGAAAGGCTAACTAACCATTTCATAATCCTATTTTACAAGCTTATGTTTGAACAAGATCCACCTTGCATGTCCCGAGAAGCAATGGAGGTGATACTAAACACTGCATATTGGTATGCCTCACCTGGTGGCACCTTCATCAACGTGTTTGGCGGAGAGAATTCTCTACATGTTCTACCAAGGTATGCCACGGAAAATATGGTCATGAAAGAGGTCTCATATCACCCCTCCACAAAGTTATCAACGGGACTGCATAGGAAGAAGAAAGCATCATGGCCCGCTCTTCCTTTACAGATTAGATTGTATGAGATTAAGAGCTTGAAAGATGTAGATGTTGAAGCTAAGGAGATACTGAAATCTACGTTTGGCACTCGATATTTTAATCTATATGATGCCCACAGTATTCGCAATAACCAAAGTGCGAATTTTTACTATCCATGGATCCACGTGACATTTCATTGGCACGATGAGGACCCTTGGAGGTACTACTACAATGCCTCTAAACACCACGAGCTAGTCAGTATGGCAACAACTGGGAAGGTTTCTCTACAAGAAGAAGTAGCGCAAGAAGAAAAAACAATAGTAGCAATAAGCAGAAACCCTGTGGAGGACATGGGAAAGGGGAAGTTTTTTTAGGATCTAGAGATAGAGAAAATCTACACTATGAAGGTAGATCCTCTCTTGGAGAAAGCAGCTTTGGCAGTGGAAGCAAATAGGGAGTAGCAAACAAAGAGAGAAGAGTGAAGGAATAAAGAAAAGTAGAGGCTGCAGGAAGAAGAATTGAAGCTACAGGATACAGAGAAGAAGTTGAAGGAAGATAAGGAGTTGAGGAGGAGAGAAAGAGAAGAGAATCAGAAACAGGAGGAAAACGAAAGGCAAGACATGATGACAAAGCAAACGACACCCATACAGGTTGAGGATTCGGAACAACTAGCATCTGAGGGAGATGATGAAAATATGCAGGATTGGGAGCTTACTCAGCAGATTAAGAAACTGATTGAAGTGATAGACATGGAGTTGGAACAGGAGCCAAAAAATGAAGACACTAACATTATGCCAAGAGCACCCGAGGTCATCCCTCAATCTCCACCACCTCCAATGTCAGAACTAGTCTCGAGTGAGAAAGGAGAGGTTTTTCTCCTTAATGATGATCTGGTCATTGATGTACACAATCTATCATTTGATGAGTTGCAGAAGAGGATTGTAAAGGCAGGAAGGAATAACTTTCTGGATGATCACGCATCACCTGCGTTCATTAAGGAAAAGGTGATAGTGTCAGACACCAGAAAGCAACTAGCTTCCCTTGCCAATGTCATCTTGGCATATGGAGGAGCCACAAGCTCAAATGTTAAGCTCCTATTGGTCGAGAATGAACAACAACTTGAAAAGAACTTGTAGGCTGCCACGCAAGAGGCTAAACAACTTCAAGATCAAAGTGCAGTTTTCGCAATGGGGGAGATGAGGAAAGCGATACTTGTTAAAGTACCAACACTTGAGACTACCACGTAGAAGCTCTATGATGGATTTGTCATCGTGCATAAAGCAGTTTTCTATGTGCATGGCTTACAGCATTAGAGAAAAAAGTTTGTTCAAACTCTCTAGAACATACATGCTATCATTGCCCATGTGCAAGGTTGGAAAATGCAGTACAAAGGGGCCCTGTTTCACTTGCCAAAGAAGATGAAGCCACAAGTAGAGTTGGAGAAAACAAAGTTCTAGATGTTGATACATAACTATGATCAGCTTTCCCCATTCATCAGCAGTATACAGGCCTCATATGTACAGTTTTATAACAGTTTGGATGTCATGATATCCCATCATTAGGATCCCTCACTGAGGCTAGACCTAGGAACCAAGTCCGACTAGAGATCGATGAGTACATGGAGAAGCTAAGGTGAAAGGCCATGGGGGAAGACTTAGAATTTAGCACACATAACATTTAGAAGTACATTAGTGGTCCAATCATGGTCAACACCATGTTTCGCATGCTTCAGGACGAGTTGGACACAAATTCCAAAACCATATACCTGGATGTTATGGAGACAAGAGTCTACTATCAGAAAGACACAGTCAAAAAGTTTGGGGACATCATCACACAGTACCAAGATTGGCATCAATATATGACCAAGAAGCATGAAGTGGAGGTTGTCAAGTTGGTATTTCCCCAAACTTTGGAGTCATAGTGTTTTGTCTCATTAGGCTATCTCAAGCCTATATTGTCTTACATGGGTACATGTGGAAATGAAATATTATTTGTAAATATGTTATGACTGAAATTCCAAGTGTCATTAGTGGAATGTGAAGGTCATCATGTGATTTAATGTGTTATTTGTAAAGAAGTTGAAGAGTCATGAGGGTAGTCAAAGAGTCACAAAGGGGAATGTCAAGGGTCACCACACCCTTTGTTATAAATAGAACCTCATAACTCATAGAACAGGCTTTTGGGAGCCAAGATTTTGGCTAGGCTTAGGCTTAGGCTTAGAAAAGGCTTGGGAGTATTGTGATGAACCTTGGCTTCTCCACAACGTAGAGTGAGTATACTTCTTTGGAGAAGCAGGTGTTCTTGACTGTAATGTTCCACTATTGGGGCTGGTGGTCATCAATGGTGTCTATATGGATGGAACTTTCACTCATAATAATAATAACAGATCCATCACACTTTCATGAATATGTTGTTATTGTAGTTGGATTATTTTGGTTTCTTTAGCAATGTATGTTGTTTAACTTATGCATTTTATTATGAACTACTCTGTATGCAATTGTATGAATCTTGTTGAATGCATGCTGTTGGATTAACTCGTCACTTTAATTTGTGGATTATTCATCACTTTATCTTGTGATGTCATTTTGCTTATGTGTTCCTTTCAAGTTGCATACTGATACAAGCTTCTAAGGGACGCACTTCATTTTCCCCTCCATGTGTCCAAACCTTCATGCATCGCATTTGACTCTCTGAAGGGTCACACACTTTCTCTCACCCAAAGTTATCTTACTTACCTCTACGCACTACCATGGTCAAGGCATTAAACTAGCATGCGCTATTGGGAATCCTCCAAACGGTTTGAGGTCTAGTTGGGACTTCATATCGGGGAGATCCCCTAAATGTCGGCAGGTCCAACACCGTCAACATTTCTGGTGCTAGGAGGGCCGGATGACAAGCTAAGCCCTTGAACTTTGTTTTGAATTTTTGCACATATTTCATGACTTCTGTTGAAATCATAACCCCGATGTGTTTCTCTCATGTTGTTGATTTTGAAACATTGGCAAGCATTATAGATGACTTGTCCAAATATAAGTTTAATGGTGACAATGGAACAACCTTTTTCAGGCACACAATTTCTTTTTTTCGCTTCTGTGACAGGCATGATGTCCCCTCAGATGACATTGCCTTTGGGTTTTTCGCTTTCACGTTCAAAGGGCGCACAAAGAAATGGTTTCACACATTGCACGCAGCCTCTATACACTATTTTGATCATACGTTCAAATAATTATTTCGTGCTTTCTTTCTTTATGACCATAAAGCACTTAATCAAAAAAATTTAAAATTATGAAATTCACTTAACAAATATCTTGAGCACTTCCACGATCATTTTCTTCATTACTGTTATGAATTCCCTGAAGATGAAGTTGACTGGAAATTTTTGGAGGGAATATTTCAAAATCTTGTTCACATTTCTGAGAATTCACAAGAGTTAGAATCTTGCAAACCTCTCCCAACATACCTCGGTGTTAGAGCTTCTAAACCCAAGACGGATAAGTTTATTGTCCCATGTGACCCTTCACCCCTTCTCAGCAATCATCTCTAGATCTGCAAGTTTAGGTGGGAGAAGTTGAGAATCCACCTGTTGATCTGTCACCATCTCCTCCAACACCACCTGCTCAATATTTCTGCACAAATTTGGCCGGCAAGCTCGATGGTTATCGTGTGGTCTCATCTCCTCGGCCTTCATCCCTTGGTTCCTTTGATCCTCTAGATTTTGGTGTTTTGTGTTCATCCATCTCGGATCTTACATGTGATGTTCACGAGGATCAAGTTTTAGACGGAGTTGGTGTTGAACGGCCAACTTGCATTATTATTTTTTATGAGTATGTGTGGGAGTCTAAACAAGAATTTGTGGTGAAAGATGACCTCATTTTATCCATGCCTCGTCCACTTTATCTTGACATCTTCCACAGTTTTTCCATTTCTGTTCCATCTTGTGAAAATTCATTTACGGATTTTTCTACTTCTGATCATTCATAGAATATGTGGGATGCCAGTCTTTCATTTAATTGTGGAGAGGATAAATGTGTCTTCCTTTATCCACCCAATCTCTCTTCTTACATTTCCGGAAACATAGAGGGTGAAATTTTTTGTTTTGCATCATCCCCTCTTTAAGATTCGTCAGATCATGAGGATGTTGTTGTTCATCATCTTGAAGTTTATGATCATGGTTATCATGATCTCTTCATTCATTCATTCAATCATGATTCTGATTTGCCCAATGTTGATCTTTCTAAGCCACTGGTCTTGATGATCCATCTTCTGATGAAGTGGAAACCCCTCAAGTTGTCAAGGCACTTCATCCCGATATGATGGTTATTTCAGGTTCTCGTAGCCTTGAGGTTAGTTCCACTTCTAATCATAAATATGTTGAACTTTTCCAAGCTCCTCATCACTCTATTGTTTACACTGAAAATCAATCTGTCTCATAGTTTTCACATCCTCCACCAGAATCACGTGATCTTATTTATCATGCATTGGAGGAGTCATACGTAGCAAGCACTATTGCGAAGTGGAATTTTTTTTCTTTCTTTATGTTTGCTCGTATTTCAAGTTCGAAGGTGTGCACATGCTTGTCTTCCATGCACAATGTGACAGAACACCATGGTACACCCGCAAAGTATCTTTCATGTGCTTTCAATTTTTTATTTTTTGTAGATGCATTCAAGCTTCGAACGAATTGGTTTACATTGTTTTGTCTTTCTTTTCTATTGGTTTGCTTGCATATCTTTCTTGTCAATCATGTTTTCGCCTACATGGGCCAACCAATGCAGCGATGGTTGCATTGGAAATATGATTCACTTCACGTGAGTCGGTCGATGCTCTGCTTAGGTTAGGAATAGGAATAGTGTTTTTTTTTCTTGCTTGTTTCTTGATTTGCTTACTATATTTTTCTTTTATCTTGCTTCTTTCCTTTGCTTGTTTTCTTTTGCACTCGTAGGTTAGTTTCCGCATGAAACCATGTTTGGCCTCTTAGGCAAGCAAGGTGAAATCCAAGAGGAACTTGTACAGCTATCAACACTTGGTTATCTATATATTCCCTCTCTTTATGTGAATCTTTCATTTCCTCTAGTCGATGATACCCCGATGGAAAATACGTTCCTTTCAGAGAGAAGCATGGTGAAATCACGATGCTTTCACTCTTAACTAGTATCACCTGCTCTAATCAGTTTTCTGTTTTTGGTTAACCCTTGTCAACCCAGTCAAATAAAGTAAGGGGAGGGGGAAATTTAATAAGTAGTTCAGGGGTATATATAAATATCCTTCTTTGAAGGAACAAAATTTTATGCTCTCAATAATTCAGGATCCCTCTTCTGCCTCATGAAATAAACAAGTGACTATGCGCAATTCTTTGAAAAATGAAAAAAATGGAAAATGAAATCAAAGGCAAAAGAAGAGAAAGGCTTCCTGCACAAAGAGGTGAAGCAAGTAACTCCACTGGGGTAATGTCCAGGCTCATTGGTAGTGGAGCAATGCTTGTGTTCCTAAAGTCACTCTGTCAGGGTACTGTCCAAGCCTGCTGGTAGCGAAGCAACACTAGAGATGAAACTAAAACTCTGACAGTCTATATTACTTGTGCATCTATATACTCCTCATCCCTAATTGAAACTACTCAGTTTGACTTAGCTTGCTATGTGTGTTGTCGATAAAGAGGATGGTAGGCACTACATCTTTAACTCAAGTTAAGTGAAGAAGTTATGATAATAGAAGAACTGAACAATACTTCCAGAAGAGTTAGACTCACTTGGCATGAGACAAGGTCCATACAAAGAGCTGGAGTTCTACCATTGTGTCAGCAATGTTGTAGTGGCTACAACCACCCTCTGAAATTTTTCCTATGCTTCATTTTGGAGCTTCCCTTCTAAATCACAGCAGCTCATCTTGCACTGATCCAGGTACTTGTGCTTTGATTGAGCCTCATCCTTTGCATCTTGGCTTGTGTTTTCTTATTGTTTTACTCTCTAACCCATAAGATGATCTCTTCACTTGGTTTTCATCCAATTCTGGGCTTACCTTAGAGAAATGTGCAATCCTTGAGGGCAACCAACCGTGCTCCTGGGAATTGCACAATCCAAGCTGAAAGTGAGCCTTGAGCTCAAGACTTACGCAGCATTAGATGATAGCTAGCCTTAAGCTGGGAAATTGCGCAGAGCATGAGAGGGAGCCCAAAGCCACTCAACCTAGAAATTGTGCAGAAGCATTTCTACTCAAAAGCTACTCAATTCATGAACCGGAGAGTTGCCTTGTCCCTCCCAGAACTGCGCAATCTCTCCAGCCAATGCATGGAATTTTTCCTCGAAAAAAGAAAAAAATAAAAAAGTGAAAAAGAATGCCTAAAAATAGGGATATATTGTTAATAGTACGAAGGAGGCACTTGAGTTATTTTGGAAACTATCGCCAAGTGTCGCTTTTTCCTTGATTTTTGTCCTTCAAATCATAAACCCTAAATTGACCAAATCTATTTAATCAACTTTGCCAGAGCTCATTTCCACATTCGATCTTGGAGCTCTGGCATTCTCGAGGAGATCAAGGAACCTTCAATGCGATTGTCGTCGCTTTTCTAGGTAAGTCTTGCTTTTCTGGTCTTTTTCTTCTTTTTTTGTTGTTTTTTGTTGTTTAGCTTGTGATAGTGATGTTTCACTTGTTTCTTTGAATGACTTCTGGTGTTTTGACTTGTTTTATCTTGTATAAGTGTTGTTTCAAGTTTTATAATGTGTTTCCCAAGTGTCACGTGTATTTTCCCATTTTTTTCACCTACAGTCGTCGTTCTGGTGACTCCCGTCACATGCTTCGTTTTCCTTCAATTTGATTGATTCCTACACTTGTTTCACTTTCATGCATCATCACTTTGTCAAATATTCACTCAGCATCACACCATACTTCATATCTGCTCAATTTCACACTCCCCTTGGGCAGATTTGGGCTCCCTTTGCCCGGATCTTGTGTTTCCTTGCATGCACTGCGCATTTTGGGAGCTCAATACCTCTGCCTTGGCTTCTGGAATTGCATAGAGGTTGTCTTGGCCTAGCTCCAACTGTGCAGTTCCAGGAGCCAACCTCCTAGTCTGGTCATTGAGATTGCACAATGTGCAGTCTCTCGCGACCTTAGCCCTCGACTGAATTGTGCATTGTGCAGTTCCAGCCAACAAGCTTCCCGACTGACTGTTGGGACTGTGAAATGCGTAATTACCACAGTGAGCCAGTGATGCCTGTGAACCAGAATTGCACCATCCTTCCCATATTGAGCCCGGTTTGTTGCTTGATATTGTCTTGAATTTTCTTTGGTTGCTTAGCTGACATTTTCTTACCATGAATGTCCTCTCTGTCCCACAGGTACAATAGTTGTTAAGAATCTCTCAAGCAGTTACAGTTAACATGGCATCCAAGAGAGTTGCATCAAAGGAAACCACCAAGAGTAGTATTGGGGAAGCAGTTGAGCATATATCCATTGATCTACCAGTCTATGTAGACACTCAATTGTTCATTGAGAAGGGCACAAAATTGACATGGCAGAAAATCAAAGTTTCTTTTGCAGAGGACTTCAAGGAATACTTAGAGGACCAGCAGGTATATATCAGTATCCAGCAGTGAGGCTTACACAAGGTTGCATGCAGGTACCCTGCCTTCCCATGTGCAGACATTATCAGCTGATTGTCTCACACACAGATCCAGAGACTATGACATTGAGCAGTGCCAGTAGAATAGAGCTTGCCACCTTCAGGGCAGATAAATTTCAGCTGATGTATCATTTACCTCAGTCGGTGAAACGTATGGACACACTTTTCTATGAAACCCATAGCTTTGTGAACACTAGATATATCTTCAAGTGTTAGGTGAAAGAGTATTCAAAGTTTAGATAGACACCCAATCATGTTTACAAGACAAAGTCTCTAAGGAAGGCTTATCAGTTCCTGATCATCTTTGCATGTCGAATATAAGGTCAAGAGAGCACATAAACCTTTCCTGAAGGTTGGGTAATTGTATTGGACCAGTTTGTGAGTGATGGGAAGCCATTCATCTGGTCAAATTTGTTGGCTCATCAGTTGAAGATCCATGTGACTAACACCTGGAATCCACCCAAGGATGAGAAAGCAAGATTCTACATGTTTTCATACTTACTAGATGCAATTTGTGCCTAGCAGTAGTTTCCTGGCATGAGTTGGACATGGACACCAAAGGAGACGATCGTCAATATTTATTGCAAGTTCCTTTCTGGCTGCAGCTACCAAGGAGTAATGGCAAGGATCACTGGCCATTTCATAATCCTACTGTACAATATTATATTTGAGTAGGATCCACCTTGCATGTCCCAAGAAGCAATGGAGGCGATACTAAACATTGAAGATTGGTATGCCTCACCCGATGGCACCTTCATCAGAGTTTTTGGCGAAGACAAGCCTTTGCATGTTCTACCAAGGTATGCCACGAACAAGATGGTCATGCAAGAGCTCTCATATCACCTCTCCACAAAGTTATCAATAGGACCGCATAGGAAGAATAAATCGCCATGGCCCACTCTTCTTTTGCAGATTAGATTGTACGATATTAAGGGATTGAAATATGCAGATGTTGAAGCTAAGGAGATATTGAAATTTGAGTTCGGCACCAAAAAATTTCATCCATATGATCCCCACGGTATTTCCAAGAACCATTGTGCAAAGGTGTATTATCCATGGATCCACAGGACATTTCATTGAGACAAGGAGGACCCTTGGAGGTACTGATATAATGCCTCAGAAATCCATGAGTCATTCAGTATGGCAAACACTTGGAAGGTTGATCTGAAAGCAGCAATAGCACAAGAAGCAACAACAACAGTAGCAATACGTAGCAACCTAGTGAAGGACAAGGAAAAGAGGAAGGTTGTTGAAGATCCAGACAAAGAGAAAAGTTGCAAGATGAAGGTAGATCCTCTCATTAGGGGAATTTTGAGGTCTAAAATGGGTCTCCTAAGAAAAATGTACAACCAAATTAAAATTTATAAGAACCAAAAGGATTCAAGATGATGATGTCAACCATGGAGGATGATTCACCATTTTTGGAGTAAAAAGGTAAAAAGATTAAAAAATAATAAAATAATAAAACTACTTTTCCAACTTGTATTTTCAACTTATCTCCCTAAGGTTTTACTCAAATTTCGAGCAGAAGCACTTGTTGGATGCAAAATTTAATTCCACATCCAAGGAGTACCCATGTTGCATATTTTCGATGGACCGTGCTACATGAAAAATGAGAAATACATGAAAACACGTTACTGCAATCACGTTTTTCATGAATTTCTCATTTTTCGTGTAGCAGGGTCCATCAAAAGTATGCAACATGGGTACTCCTTGGACAAGGAATCAAAATTTTCATCTAATGAGTGTTTCCGCTCGAAATTTACTAAACCCATAGGGAGATAAGTTGAAAATACGAGTTGAAAAAATAGTTTTTTCTTTTTTCCCTCTAAAATTTGATGATGTAATCTAATCTTATTTTATTATTTCCTTAGGAGTCCCATTTTAGACCTCAAAAATCCCCTAATGGTTGGAGAAAGCAGCTTTGGCAGCGGAAGGAAAGAGGGAGTAGCGAATAAAGAGAGAACAAAAAAGGAAGAAAGAAAAGCAGAGGCTACAGGAATTAGAACTGAAGTTATAGGAGACAGAGAAGAAGTTGAAGGAAAAGCAAGAGCTGAGGAGGAGAGAAAGAGAAGTGAAGAATAAATAGGAGGAATAAGAAAGGAAAGGTGCGATGACAGAGCAAACAGCACCCATATAGGTTGAGGAGCTGGAATAGCCAACAGTTGAGGAAGATAGAGAACATATGCAAGATTGGGAGCTTGCTCAGCAGATTGAAGTGACAAACATGGAGTTTGAACTGAAGCCACAGAATGAAGATACTGACCTTATGTCGAGAGAAACCAAGGTCATGTCTCAGTCTCCACCACCTCTAGTGTTAGAACCAATCCCGAGCAAGCAAGGAGAGGTTGTTCTCCTTGATGATGATCCGGTCATGCATGTGTACAATCTATCATTTGATGAGTTATAGAAGAGGATTGTAAAGGCGCGTAGGAAGCACTTTCCAAATGATCATGCATCACCTACATTCATCAAGTAAAGGGTGATAGTGTTAAACACCAGAAAGCGTCAAGTTTCCCTTATCGATGCCATCTTGGCCTATGCATGAGCCACAAGCTCAAATGTTAAGTTCTTGTTTGCCAAGAATGAACAACTAGCAAAGAACTTGTAGGTTGCCAGACAAGAGGCAGAACAACTTCAAGAGAAGAGTGCAGTTTCCGCAATGGGGGAGATGAGGAAAGCGATACTTGTTGAAGTACCAACAATTGAAACTACCATGTGGAAGTTTTAAGAAGGATTTGTCATCGTGGATAAAGCAATTATCTGTGTGCTTGGCTTACAGTAGTAGAGCAAAGAGTATGCTCAAATTCTTAGGAAATTACATGTTGCCATCACCCATGTGAAAAAGTGGACAACGTGGTACAAAGGGGCCCCGCTTCACTTTCCAAAGAAGATGAAGCCACAGACAGAGCTGGAGAAAGCAAAGGTCTGGATGTTGATCCAGAACTATGAGAAACTCTCCCCATTCGTTAGAAGCATACAGACCTCATATGTATGGTGGTATAACAGTCTCGAAGTCATGGTGAGAACGCACAAGATCCCATCAATCGATTCCCCCACCGAGGCTAGACCCAAGAACCAAGTCCGGCTAGAGATAGATGAGTACATGGAGCAACTAAGGAGAGAGGCCACCAAGGAAGACTTGGAATTCAGCACACATAATATGCAGAAGTACATTGGTTTTCCATTCATGGTTAACACCATGTTGCACATGCTTCAAGACGAGTTGGGCACAGGTTCCAAAACCATATACTCGGATATTATGGAAGCAAGAGTCCACTATTAGAAAGACACCATCAAGCAGTGTCGGGACATCACCACACAGTAACAAGCTTGGCATCAATATGTGACCGAGAAGCACCCAGTGGAGGTTGTCGAGTTGGTATTTCCCCAAACTTCGGAGTCATAGTGTTTTGTCTTGTTAGGCTATCTTTAGCCTATTTTGCCTTACATGGGTACATGTGGAAATGTAATATTAGTTGTAAATATGTTATGAGTGAAATTACAAGTGTCATTAGAGGAATTTGAAGGGTCATCATGTGATGTAATGAGTTATTTGTAAAGAAGTTGAAGAGTCATGAGGATAGTCAAAGAGTCACAAAGGGGAATGTCAAGGGTTACCCCACCCTTTGTTATAAATAGAACCTCATAACTCATAGAACCGGCTTTTGGAAGCCAAGATTTTGGCTAGGCTTAGGCTTAGAAAAGGCTTAGGAGTATTGTGATGAGTCTTGGCTTCTCCACAACATAGAGTGAGTATAATTCATTGGAGGAGCAGGTGTTCTTGACTATAATGTTCCACTATTGGGGCTAGTGGTCATCAATGGTGTATGTATGGATGGAATTTTCACTCATAATAATAATAACAGAGCCAGCATGCTTTCATGCATATGTTGTTATTGTAGTTGGACTATTCTAGTTTCTTTGGAAATGTATGTTTTTAACTTGCGCATTTTCTTATGAACTAGTTTGTATGCAATTGTATGAATCTTGTTGAATGTGTGTTGTTGGATTAACTCATCACTTTAATTTGTGGACTATTATGCATTTTAGCTTGTGATGTCATTCTGCTTGTGTGTTCCTTTCATGTTGCGTACAATTATAGGTTTCTAAGGGGCGCACTTCCTTTTCCCCTCCATGTGTCAGAACCTTCATGCATCGCACTTGACTCCCCGTAGGCTCACAAGCTTGCTCTCATGCAAAGTTATCTTACTTACCTTGGCACGCTACCCTAGTCAAGGCATAACACTACCACCCACTACTGGGACTCCTACTCCAAACGGTTTGAGGTCTAGTTGGGACTTCATATCAAGGAGATCCCCCAAATGTTGGTGGGTCCAACACCTTTAACATGACCTTATGATGTTGATAAGAATGATGGGCAGAGGGAGATACAATAAATCTAAGTTTACTTTTATGAATGACCTTGTTGACATATGAAGACAAAAGGAATGATGTTTTGAAAATTTGAATTTCTCTAATGATATGATGATACGAAAGAAAGAGCCTGTGCAGCTGAAAGAGAATAGTTTTTTATGATGGACTTATTTCCCTAAGTTGAGAGGAAGTTTGGATGAAGGATAATGCATATCCTCCAATATTGAGAGAGAGGACATGATATTGGAAACTTGAAGAATATCGATAAGCAAAGAATGAGATTAGAGAATGGATGAAGCACTACTTATGGTTATTTATGTTTGTTGAAGTCATAAATAAGACTTGGGTGTTTTGAGTAAGTGTTGAAGCTGAGTTTGGTGTTGCTGGAGAAATTGAAGAAGGAAGCTTCTGTGGAGATTTGTTTGGATATTGTTGTGACCTAAGCAACATTAGAATGATTAAGGATCTTGAAGTTTATGCTAGCATATTGATGATAAAATACTAGTACTAATTGGGGTCGTGAAGCTACTAGATGTTCTAATGGTTGAACAGGTAGCTGATGTGCAGATCTCTCCCTAAAAAGTTTGAATAATTAAGAAGCATGATTGAATTGGTGGATATATCTTATTTGTTTGAGAGGGAGAGATGAGTACCATAATCTGCTTATATGATGGTACTTGGGAGGACGTCTTGGCCTACTTGTTATTGAGATCTCATGTTATGCTTTGGCCTTGATGATGTCTAGATCACAGTGTGGGAGGGTATATTGGTCATGATGGAGCTTTGTTTTAGTATTTGACCTTGATGATACCTGAATCTGTGAGGTTTGGTGTCCTAGCACGAAGACCTAGATGGTATCTACATCTTGTTAGATTGATGCCAGGGTTGTAGCTTGAGGGTACCTATAGTGGCAAGTTTCCTAGATGAAACCTTAGTCCCTATTAGTGTCTTATATCCTTGTATTAGTGTCTTGGAAACGACACTTGGATCCCTAAATTAATAGATCCTTGAAATAGTATTATTGACACTTGGATCTTTGATGTGTTGCATGCCTTGGCAGTTTTGTTATTCCTAGCATTGTGTATGTTGGTGTACTCTTCTTGGAACATTTCAAATTGAGGTCAACCTTGTGCCAGTTGAACAATTATGAATACCTCCCTAGTTAAGAGGGAGCGTTAAAAAATGTAACTAGTATCAGTGTTCATAATTGTTGTCTTATGTAATTCTTATGTATTTGTCAAAAGAAAGAAAAAAGAAAAAATTATTGTCAAAGAAAAATTACTTATAAGCATGGATATCATGCTTTTATTTTATCTCTAGGTCAAAGAACCCATTGTGTGCTTCTATAATTTGTGTCATGAGTCTTAGTCCTTGTCATCATGTAATAGACCCTTCTTGGGCTTTGTATATCAAGAACGAAATTTCTAATTGAGTCAAAAACGTCATTTATGCCTCCTCCATCAAGTCGACCTCAAGAAACTATCAAGTTTGCCTCATGAAGGGTTTTAACCACCTTAAAGAGACTATATATAGCTAAGCACTTGACCTATTATGGCATCTCAATTTCTCACATTCAATTTGCAATCGATACACAATAAAAAGGGTGTGAAGACAAGGAAAAGTAGAAGAATATTCAAGCAAAGGTGAAGAAGATTTCTGTCTAGCAAAAGGAGACCGAACATTTCCCTTATGACAGTCCATATACAAGAAGAAGTCGATTTGCAATGTAGTAAAGAAAGGAAACATGAGACACATAGAAAGGAGTCTATCTTATTGCAAGAAGTGAAGGAAGCCTAGCAAAGAAGACTATAAGACTATCAATAAAGAAGAGGTTTGAAAGTTATCATATTCTGCCACATGTGCGAGAATACTAAGGTACTATAGGGCTGAAGGTACAGGACTAAAGTAGCACGTCGAAGATTTCAGAAGTGAAAGAGAGGGTCAAGGCCCTAGTTGACTTGTTTTGATGTGCTTAAATTATGTTGATTGTTGAAGGGCTTTACTAGAGTTTGACTAGTCTTTTCTTGGTCGCTGACTTGGTGATTGGAAGAAGGTTCTTGGTCTAGTGGTATTAGTTGTCTCATTTGATTTGCTTCTAAAATAAGAGGAGAATTTTTTTGGTTTTCCCCAAGGATAGGGGTTTTTCCCTGGTTGAGAACCTACATCTTGTGTCCTTGTTGTTGTTATCTTCATGCATTTATGTTTCTGTATTTGCTTGATAATAAGAAGACATAAAATAAGATAATGAGAATACAAAGAAATCACAAGTAATTATCAAGATAAGAAAATATTTATGCCTTTATGATTTTCTAACAAGATGGATATCTTATTGATATAGCAGAGATGGTAGTCATATGATTTGACTTGGAGATTAGTAGGGTTTTGAGGATTGATTTCCCTTACTTTTGATTGTGCATTATTCTTACTCTATGAGACAAGTCAAGTCCATATGTTATGATGATGCAGTTGCCTACCTTCTTATATTGAGACATGTCATACGAGATGAGACTTATGATGTGAACGAAAATTCCTCCCTAGCTGAGAGGAGTGTTAAAATTTGTGCAGCTTCTTGATGAACTTCCCCAAAGGGAAACCCCGCTACCCCAAAGAAAAACCCATTCTACCCAAAGAAGAATTCATTTCAGGACACTGGAAAATATATTTATTAGAAGAAAATTATTAAAATATTATTATTAATGTGGAAAATATTAAAA